>VXAC01005427.1:603782-733687 GCA_013399225.1 Rhipidura dahli | reverse complement strand
GGGGCCGGTGCGGGGCGCGGGGCGAGGCCGCCTCCCGGGCCTGCCCGGCCGCGCAGATGCGCCGCCTCGCCCGGAGCCTCCCGCCCGCCTTCTCGGGGACTGCGGAGCTGCGAGGGGAACACCCAGCGCCGCATCCATCGGCGGCTCCCGGGCCGCCGTCCCGCCCGGCCAGGGTAAGCTGCTCCCGCCGGAGCGCAGGGGATGCCAAGTGGGAAAATCAAGTTTCGGGAACTACGTGGGGATCGGCACATTGGCTCGCGTCTGCCTGATAATTTATGATTAACCAGGAGTGCGTTATCAACCCGCCGATGTCCAGGCTCAGTCGGGAGGAGCGCTTTGCTGCCTATTAAGGATGTGATAGACTAATATTTGCTATTGTTGCTGTTTTTTAGGTTCTCTTCTCCCTCTCTATCGAGTCTGCCCCTCCCTTCGCTAGCCTGTTTATAACCAGCAAGCTTCATTTTCTTAGCAGACAAAGGTCGATCACAGCTTTTATTTCTGAATGCAAATGTTCTAGGACTTGTGCCAGTCCTGCCTTCATTGAGCACAATATAGCTGCTTTCCTGAATGGCACTTCCCCCTTCCCTTCTAAAAAATAAAAATAGAAAGGAGCTTAAGAGAAGAAACAAAGTTGGGCGGTGTAAGTTTTTTACATTTATTTAATATTTCAGTCTGTATGAAGCATTATTAAGCATCCCTGTGCAGAGCAGCTGTAACATAGCCACCAGCCAGTGCATGGGTTTTATTTGTAGGGTCACATACGAGAGAAGGGACCTGGTGGCATTACTCAACTCCCGGCTTTGCAGGTAACTATCTGATGCTCTTCAGTTATTGTATCTCATCACAATTATGTTTCCTGATTTTCTTAGCAACGTGAATTTGAACAATATTTTCAGCATTCATGTATAAATTTTTTAATACCTGGAATTGTTCAGGATTAGTTTCTAATTACAGTTTTTATCATATATTTTAAAAATACTATTTTTCAAGGCCTTTAAAGGTCCATTAGCGCCAAAATTGTATTTTCTTTTTATCTTTTATGTGTGCACCCTGGCACATGTTCACGCATACTCCCACTCTCTCTTCGGCTGTTAATGAAGGAATTTATTTTAAGTAGAATACTTAAATATTAGAGTAATGCCATTTATAGACCAAAGTAGCATGTGGATAGAGACGTACTGAGTTAGGCACAATTTGACAGACAGTTAAACACTTAAGATTTCTTACTACTGTGAAATTGCCAGACTTATGATAATAGGTATTTTCAATTCTTTATATAGACTAGTCCATGTGGAAATTAAAGTATCTGGAAATAAAAATATCTTTAAGACACTTTATGAGGAAACTAGTTCTTTTATATATGTTTCTAAACCAAAATGCTTTTTCTGCACACTAGAAAAAATAGGAGGCTTGTGTAAAATATTTTAATCTTTTCCTGTTAATTTTATTTATGTCTAGGATTTAAAGCAAATAACAGAAAAAAATGCAAATAAATTTGGGGGGTTTCTCTGGGAAAAAAAAAAAAACCCAACCAAAACCGACAAAAACCAAACCAAACAAAAAAAAACCCAAAAAACCAAGCAACCAAACCAACCAAACAAAAAAACCTCCTCCCCAAAAAAACCCAAAATAATTTGAAAATACCTAGTGACTTATACAAAAATAGTTTTAAATTCAGGCCATTGACAGCATTGTATCAAAACCATCTCTGTATTGGCATTGCATTAGGAGTGTTTTATGGCAACATAAACTAAAATACAACTCATAACTGTATGTAGTAAAGCAGTATTTATTGGCTGATCATGCTCAAAGTAACTAGAGAATGTTTTAGTGAACACTGTAGATTAAGAAAGGAATTTAGGAGCATATGGCTTAGTGATAGCTAAAATTAATTTCTTCAAAGTAGTTTTTAGAGGCCTGTAGCAGCTAATGCAAATAAAATATTAGTTAAGGGTTTGAACTGGTAGTCATTGTTATAAAATCATGAACTGCTGAACACTCCTCACTGAGAAATTTCAGAGTACTTGGTGATATTGCTCCTAATGATGCTATTTATCTAAAGAAGATTTTATTTTTTATCCTTAGGCTGTGATACTTGGGGACTGTTTTGTTGATGAGGACTAGCTTAAAGGAATATAAAATTGTTTCTCGCATATTAGTTCATTATTTTGTGGTGGCTTGCTAGAAATGACCTCTGAAAGTAAAAGGAGCAGAATTGCCTGGTTTATATCACAGTGAGGGTTTCTATAAGTATGCTGAAAATTAACATAGCAGTGCATAAAGACCACCTGCATGTTAATTGGAGAGGGATTAAAATCTGTTCATTAGATTGGCAATTTCCAGAGTTTAAATTTATTTTTAGTCTGTAACTTGAAATATAACTGCTGCTAGAAGTATTCAGCCCCTCAGATGAATGTCTTCAGAAATTATGCATGTGAGCTGGAGCATTTACATTTTGAAAGTGTTTTGTGTTGGAGTGCCAGGATTCTCATACAAAATGTTTGGTGCGTGGAATGAAGCATGAAAAGCATAGACAATACTTTGCTTTATTAAAAGATTTTTTTTAATAGCTGGCTAGGTTGAAGTTTGGCATATTTTCAGATAATAATTATGAAGTTTTGCATATTTTCAGGTAATAATTGAGTGAAACACAGTGAAAATAATCTAAGACAGACTGAGGTGGGGGCAAAATGAGTGTTTCTCCCTCATCTCAATCCTCCAAATGGAATTTTGTCCTCCAAAAGGAAATTTAAGGAGTTGCTGATAAATGAAAACTCTCTTCGTAATCTCCCAACTATCTTGGCTGAAAATCTGGCTGTTACCTACTAGTGTGGAGAACGTGGGGAACACAAGGGCAAGGTCCATGTGTTCTAGGCCTGGGAGGGGTGCGGAGTGCTGGGCAGAGCCGCGCTCTGTGCGTGGCACAGCAGTGATCCCACAGCAGCAGGGTCTGCAGGCAGGCGGGCTACCATGGGATCCTTACTGCCAGAGATAGGAAGTGAGCCTTCTGGCTAAACTTTTTAAAATGAGTTGGAATTTCGTCTGGATAAGAGTTGCCAGGTTTGGATTGGGGTAAGAGAGATTTTATTGTGGGTAAAGGTGAGGGAAAAGGGAGGAGGAGGTGGAGAAGAGAAAGGGAAAGAGAATGGAGCGGGTGTTAGCTCTTTGACTTGTGGGTGCAGTCCGGGGTTCTCGTCTTTGTTGAATATATAAGATGAGGACTGTGAGGCTGGATTGTGTTTTGTGTTGCTCTGTGGGTACAGCACTGTCTTCTCATAGTACATGCCAAGTATTCATAAACCTTTTGTAGCAGCTAAGGAGAAATAAAAGGAGTTGAAGGAATGCCTTATTTCATCCAGTTTTCTTGGGGATAAAAACACAGATTTTTTTTTTGGCGGGGGGAAGGCAGACTGTAATTCACATCCACTCAGTGCTTCATCAGCTCCCCTGTGAGCAGAATTGGTTCTCTCCGTCCGTGTGCCACATGTTCCATAAACCTTGGCAGGGCCTTGGCGTTCAGAGTCTGCCGTGCACATGGGTGCTCAGGGCAGGGGCAGGCCTGTGATCGTGACACCTTCCCCCAGGAAAATGGAAATGTGCTCTAATTAAGCATTTTTCCTGCTAACTGCATCAGTCCCTCACAGCTTGAAGCAGGTGCCGGTAATCAGCCCTCCCTCCTCCCCCCGCAGTGGTGGTGCTTGTGCAGGTCTGAGATGCACAAGAAAGCCATGCTGCCACAGTTCTAATGCTGATTTATGGCGCCTATACCTGTCCGAGAAGGGGGAAATACAATTTAAAAATATGATTGCATGTCTTTTGTTTCTCAAATAAGACACAGTGTGGAGCGTGTTTCTTCATAGCTGCATGTGTGCTCGTGCAGTGTGTGCTCGCCCAGCGCGTTTGATTGTCGCAGAGATAAGTGTTCATTTATTCAGTATGCGTGCAGCTAGCTAGACTCACGTTTGCAGCCAGAAGACAAAAAGTTGGAATCCCTGTAGCCAGCACAATAGACATTCCCCACCAGAGTGATCCCAGTAGATAGAAAATGGATGGGTAGAAGTTTGGAAGTGCACACGCACTTTTGCAAGTCCTGAGTTTGTCTGCTGTAAACTGTACTGGGCTGTGCAGATCTGTACTTGTTTATGCATCTGACTCCATACCTGAGCCACAATACACTCAATTCTGTTGAGCCAAGTTTGATGGGCTTTGGTGCAATCCCCCTCCACCAGATACTCACTAACGTAGTCTGTGTGCAAATTTATGGAATCACTAATAAATCTGGCCTGTAACTTCTCACTAGAGAGAAAAGCAGCCTGTGATTCTCTTAGGAATGGTGCAGAAATCTGTCCATCTGCGCAGATATTCCTCTGCGCTCACAGAGGATATTTTAAATCTCCAGTTCTAGAAGGGTTTCACTTAAATTTGACTTACGATCTCCAAAGTAAAACATAATTCTGTTCAAGATGTCTTCGTTTGTAGAGGGATATGTAGGAATAAAATGCCCAGGATCAGGCCCTTTGTAGCCTGTTTTTTTTTAAAAAATATATACCATCAAATATGAGATCTCATAATTTTGAGTTGCCCTTTATAAAAACTCTCTTTTTTTCACAGATTAATGTTACCATTTATTTAGTATTTGTATACTCCTCGTTCTTGCATACATTTGAAATTTGCTGTTCTGTACCTCTGGAAACAAAGGATCTGATCCAAAGGCCTCTGAAGGCGACGGGGGTTTTTCTACTGACTCCAAATGGGATTTGGATTAAGACGATATACATAATAGTTTCAAATAAAGATCTGACTGCTATAGTGGTTTTCAGGGTCTTCCACAAAACTTTTCAAAACTCTCATAAAAATTGTTTAGGCATGATGCTCCAAAATACACATCTAAGCATGAATCACGTTTTGTTGTTTTGCTTTAAAAAAAAGGGGTGGGGGGGGTGGCCCTCCAAAGAGCTTTATCTCGCTGGTGCTCCAAATGAGTGTTCTATGAATAAAAAAGAGGGAATGTTGGGTCAATATTTGGTATGTAGCTGATGCATTACTTTATGCATTCTTTATTTAAATTAGGGCAGCCTTTTTGGAAGGAGTCAATAGGTTTGAGATGGCAATGTACTGCCTATTTATTTTTACACATGTAAGTTTAAATTAACCTCAACCGTCATATCCTGTTATCTGCCAAGGAAAACATTTAGCTCCTGTCCAATCTCTGTGGAGTTTCAAAGTGATTTGCTCTTTTCAAACTTGTTAAAGCACAAATAGAAAAGTAAATTGCTTTGCATTCCGATCGAACATTTTGCAAAGGGGAAGGAAGAGGAGCTAAGGAAAAACAAATTTATTATTATAATAACCAATATACCTTTATCAAATATTAATTAAGTCATCATTTTCTACAGCCCATGATTGATTGCATTTGAATTGCTGACTGATATTTTGCCACATTTTTAGTCTGAGGGACACTTAGCATGTTGCCCATTTATTCAGATACCTTCACACAGATAGGTTTGCTGTGGCATTCAATCAGCTCCTGGAGTTCTTTTGTCAATGTAAGCAGACATTTCCAGAGGAGAAGGCTGCTACAATTTCAATAATAAAAGAGTTCACATGGTTTTATAACTACATAGGCAAATATTTTTGGAGTGCCAAATTAGAAAAAAATAGCACTATTTAGACTGGTCTTGTTTTCTTTATTTTTCTCCTTTTTTTTTTTCTTGTTTTATGTAGTTTCAAAACTAGGAAAGTATGCTGCAAACAGTTGACCTCAGGAGCTAGAAAACAAGGAGCAGCACCATCAAGTCTATTTATTTTAATGCTGGGGGGACAGGCCGCGGAGCTGAGTAGCTTAGAGAAATATGTGAAAGTGGAGAGTTTTTGTTTTTCACAGCCCTGCTAGGCCAAGGTTGCTTCACACTGGAGTGAATTCCTCAGAGAGAGGAGTCAGTTTGAGTGACCTGTAAAAGTGATCACCAAACACTGGTTTTTTGACACAACATACGTTATTATTACTAAAGCATTGCTCACAGTAACTGGTCTCGTGGAATCGCAGCAGCACAGGTGATCGAGGAGGGGTTGTTCTGTGGGAGAGTTCATTTGCATTTTCATTTGCAGGATGTAATAACCATAAAGCAGCTACAAATATTGACAGTGTCTCAGATGGACAGTTGTTTCAGTTCAGGCAGTTCTGTGTTGGTGAGCACAAAGCTTTGACATGGACTTTTATTGCATTGGCAATCTTTTCAGAGCTGCTCTTGCTTTTTATTGGAATGCAGTCTGCAAAAGGCTAGGAAGGCTGTTTCGTTGCATCCAAGAGATTTTGATCGCTGTGTTTGTTTTGCTACCCAAACACAAAGAGCTCTGGTATATTTACTTCTACATTTATATATACAGAAAGTATTATTTTCAAAAGATTTTCCTCTTTGATAAATCATTCTTTATTTTCTTCTTTTTTTAAAATGTATATATTTATTTTTCTCTCTGGTTGCAGATTTTCTTTTTTAAAGAAAGAGAGTTCTCATGATAGTTTTGTTACCTTTGGCAGATAAGATGTATTATCTAATTTGTCTATAGGAAACAAAATAGTATATCCAGTCCTGAGTCAGTGGAAAGTCTCCCACAGGTATCAGAGGGTTTTAGATTGTACTCTCAAACGCAAATTAACACTAATTTAAAAACCTGATTCAGGAAGCCTGAACTCGAATGACTCTTAAAGTGCATTTAAAGAATGTTACGTTCTGCACAACCTTCGGACTTGGGCAGTGAGCTTTTGCACCTTCTTGCTTTATCCACTTTAACCCAAGGAGTGTCAGAGTCCTGCTTTCTGGTTTTAAGGGACACGGCATCAGTATTCTTCCTACTCCAGCACGCATTTATGAATTGCAGGGTGCATGGAAGGAATTGATCACTTTATCTCAGAACTGATGGAAACTCTGTTACAGGCCCAAAGGATATATATAATTTTGCTGCAGGGGTTTATAATGAGGTTTAGTTTTGGTTTTAATGCAGTGTGACATACAGAGTTTTTTTGATTATTTAGTTATTGTGTGAATAAATAACATTTTAAAATTTATTTTTATTAGTAACCATTTTATAAAAACAGTTTTCAACTTGATCTGTTATGAAGATAGCTAGTTACCAGTTTTTAGTTGAAGGTTATATGTTTCTCATTCTATAATTATTATAGAAGGAGGAATTAACATGATCACATGGAAATTTTGTTTCTTAAATAGAGATTTACATTGATGGATTGAAGGTTTAAGGTGCAGATTTACATTTAAATTACATATTACGTGACATTTACATTTTAAATTATACTAAAACAATTATTTCTACTGTCTTATTGGTACCTTCTGAATGTCTCTAAAAAATTACTGCATTTAAAATATAACCTACTCTACTATATATATGTCTCACATATGAGATCTGAGTATTTTTTGTATGAGTGCGCTCCTATTTGGTGTAAATAAAAGTGAAGTTGCATGTATAATATTCACACATATACATTTAAGACGCTATTTATCACTTTACTTAAAGTAGTGGTTACTTCTCTATAACACAAAATGTTTTTGGGGTTGGTATTTAACAGTATAAAAATTACATCTATCTGATGCATGCGTTTTGTTTTCCCCAAAATGCTTTCAGGAATCAAAACTCAACAGTTTTGCTTAAGAGAAGATTGAGGATTTCTATTTAATTACTTAATTAATATCTATTAAGGAATAGCACATAGCTGCAGGTGCAGCCACCTGGGAACAAGGTGGCTTGGAGTCTCGAGGAGAGGGCTGATTTGGGACAGGAAAGCTAACTGGTAGGTGGTTGTACCTGTTGTAAGGAGCAGGCCAGAGTGGAGGTCAGGAGCTGCTGCAAAATAATTGTGGTTTTCTAAGGAGACCTTCATGTTTGTGGAAGGTACCATGTGTGTCCTTGCTGGTTCAGGTCCCTTTGGTTGGTGACTCCACAGGCCACAGCTTGCAATCACTTTTATCAAGTTGGAAGGAACTTAAAGTATGAGCATAATTTTCTTCCCAAAAAAGATTTCTTTACAATGTCAGTTGGATATGGCTGGTTTGCACCCATATAAGGTTCTTGCTTGCACACAGAAGCACTAAAATTCCATTATTGTTGAAATAATTGCTGAAAGCCTTTTAACTTCCGATGCCTGCTGAGCTGAATACACACAGAAGAGTCCACATAGGCCTGGCAGTGGGTTGGATTTCACC
Source organism: Rhipidura dahli (assembly GCA_013399225.1). Lineage (NCBI taxonomy): Eukaryota > Metazoa > Chordata > Aves > Passeriformes > Rhipiduridae > Rhipidura > Rhipidura dahli. Next base: position 725,471 of record VXAC01005427.1, on the reverse strand, counting down.
TGGAAAAGGGGGATGAGTGCACCTGTATCCAGTCCCTGAATTTTGTAACTTTTCGTGTCATCAGTATGTTCCTCTTGAGATACAATCTAACCTAGAACTAAATTGAAGAGCAATTGAACGATCAGCAGGAAGTGCTAACAAGTTCTCCTGAAGTTAATCTGAGAAAAACTAGGCCAACGCCTTTACTGTGTATATTAGTTTTAGGGTTGCAAGTAGTGGAAGAGCAAATAGAAGTGTCTCACAATTCAGTTAACACCAAGAGATCTAGCTGAAAAATCACTTTGCCAGTGCACTTGCAGCCTCTGTTCTGGCTCTGTACGAGGAGTTCTGTAGAGCACTCAGGACAAAAAGGTTTCCACAGGTGACCAGTGGCTGTTGGGTGGGTATTGCTTCTAATGGCAATTAAAAAAAATAAAGCCATTCTTCACAGAGTGAATTTCATCGTCTTGCTGATGACTAGTTCAAGGCCTACATAGAGTTTAAGTCTCACCCAAACCACTTCAGACAGCCCCCAGCTTTTTTCTGTCTGTTGTGTTCCATGAGCTACTACTGTAGGAGCCACTGGAAGGGATAATGGGTACAAAGAATAATTTGTATTGTGCCATCAAAAACACTTCTGGGATTGCAGATTATTTTGATCCCAGTTTATTTAGTCATTCTTCTGTCTGTTCTTATAATATCCTTTAATTTGTAAAATATGCATCTAAGTGTGCTATTGTCCAGAGGTTAGGCCTTGATGAAGTGGGATGTGGGAATTGTTGTGCCCTTGTCTGGAAAAGTGAGTGAGAAGTTGGGAGATTATTTTTCACTCAGCCTCGGGTGTAAGAGTAAGAACCTCTTCAAATTTCCTCCTCCTTCTGTGCCTCATCACCTCCCCTTGTAAGGTGGAGATAAATTGGGTGTTGCCCATGAGATTTCTGCTGTGAGAAATACCTGATGTCTGAATAAACCATGTACAGCAAACACACAGCACAGAACACCGATCTGGAAGGGAGAGTTGCTCAGAATGCAGGGCCTGCAAAATCTGAGGGATCCAGCACTGCCTTGCACAGGGGCCATCTCATAGTCTAGACCTGGGATGTCACTGCTCTTCTAGGCCTTGACTGCCTTTGAATGGAGGCTTTCTCTGGTAGCTTTGGGAGGCCTTGCCTCCCAAAATTCGGCAGTATTCCTTACCAAAGTGGAAAGGTTATGTATTGCTTGCCAGGAAGTTTCTTTCATCACCACCATTTTGTAAATTAATCACTTTGTTTTATGCATTGATAAATAATAGGAGAGACTAACCCACTCAGCATCTGCATCAGTATACCCCAGGTCAAAGTCCAAGTTTGATCAGAACAGCTTGGGAGAATGATGCCGTGCAATTACCTGGTCTCTTGTTCTTACAGTTTAGGATTCTGCTGTGCAAGTAATTAAAATTCAGTATATTGATAGCATCTTAAGATTATATGGGGAATTTAGTTAGATCATTGTATAAAAAAATCCAAAAAACAAAACAATCCCCCCAAACCTTTACAGAATACAAAACAATGACAATGAAAACTAAAACTTACAAATCATAGCATTTTATGTGCTTCCTGCAGAACAGAAAGCTGGGAGGCAACTTTTAAAAATAAAGACACAAGCGTATTTTACATGTTTTGTTTGCGGCTCTTTTGTTTTTTTTTTCTCTCTGACAATTCTATTCATTTTATCCTACTGCTTGTCTAAATGTAGTTGAGTTTAGGATTTCTTTCTTTTTGCAGCAGCTTCTCCTCTGTTTGCACTATGAGCTTGGTTTGTGGGAGCCAGGAGGCGGGTTTTTCCACACTGGCACTGTGGCACTGCAGTGGCTGGAGCAGCAGATGTCCGGGTCATTCTGTGTCCAGTGCCCATTCCCCAAGGGCACGGCCACCCTGGAGTGCCCCAGACATACATGGGGTGGTCAACAAGGAGCAGCTGAGCACACAGAGCCGTGCTGGTTCCACCATGTGGACAGCTGCAGCAGGCCAGGATATTCCAGGAACACTGGAAAAGTTGCATGGGTTTAGTTTCCCCTCCATTTTTAATAAGTGTGCCTGTGAAAACCAAATCCTGCAGGTGCAAATCCTGACCTGTGCACCCACGTGTAGTCCCAGATTGGGAATCTACATGTTCTCTCTCCATGTCCTCTCCGCCTCTCCCCTCTCCCCTCATCCGCAGCTGCTGGGTGCTGAGTGGCAAACGAGTGCTTTGAACCAAAAGTAGGAATACAGGAATCCTGCAAGCTGACTTCTCTGAAATGTTTCCTAGTATGCCTCTGCCCAGTCTGGCAGCTTTATAGTCTGATTATTAATGGCTCTGAAAATCTTCAGGTGAGTGCTGCCGGGCCCCTAAGTTGTGGCACTGGTGTTTATTTCAGTGTCTCCAGCTGGCTCAGGAGTGCTTTTGGTAACTCATGGTCCTGGACTCTTAATTCCCACTTCCAGGCCTAGTGCATGTGGAAGTCCTCAGCACGAGGGGAGTGTAAGCTAGCCAGGGCCGATGGCTACCCTCCCTTGTTTGCAGTATCAGTTGAGATCAAATGGGAGAAATTAATATGATAAACAGAAATAGAGAAGGTGCAGCTGTTCCAGTGTGGACTGTGGAGTTGGGCAGGGTTTGTAGCCATCTACATGAAGTGAGTACTCTGGGTTTTTTTCATGCTCTTTGCATGAGACTTCCAAACTTCTGTGATTTTTTGGGTTTTCCCCACTCTTTCTTTCTTTACCCTTTAGATCAATTGACATCCAGTCTTTCCAACATTCCTGGTAGGCAGAGCTGTGTTTGCAGGCGTTGTTTTGCTTGTGTACCTCCTGTGTGGTCGGTGCCTGCCTCTGACTGATGCGCAGATCGGAGGAGGGCAAAGGGAGCTCTCTGTTCTCCTTGGTGAAAGGTGTGCTCAAAGGGATGAGCAGGTTTCAGCAGCCTGAAGCAAAGGCCTGGGAACTCCTGCTGCCACAGCCAGACTGACGTGGTTTCAGTGCACTTTTTGAGAAACAGATGTGTGTGTCAATTGCTCCAGGAGTTCATTGTCAGAGATAATAAGAGTTGCAAGTACATGAGAGATCTTAGGAAGAAAATCAATGGTAAAACAATGTTTCAATCTATAGCCTCAGTAAGTCATTTACTTTTGAAATCTTATTCTGCTCAGAGGTGAAACCTTTTCCATTCATGTTTTGTTGAATCACATTATTAGAGTAGTAAGTCAGTGTTGGGAAGATTTTGTTTTGTTTGTGTAAGAAACCCTTCCAGTAACTCCTCAAACTTCTCACAGCTATTTTCTTTGTGTCTGATTTTAAAAAGTGGAATTTTTTTACAAGGTACATTTGAATTTTACTTTGCAATCAGTAAAAGGCTCCTCTTTAGCATGGAATATACACATTGCAGACTATTTAACTAGAAGCCAATTTTTGTTTTGAGCATATATTTTATGAATAAGTTACTAGTATCACTTATTCTTATTGTAGATGTACTGCTGCAAATAATGTGATGACTTATATGACTTGTACCTCTGTAGGAGTTTTGCAAAGACTTACATCATGAGATAATAAACTTCTCCCTAAAACACATGAAAAAAAGAAATGACATAATTTTTTTTTTGAGAAACAGAGACAGAGGAAAAAAATAAAGACAGCTGGGTGAAACATGTTTCTGTTGATTTGAAAATTTTGTCTAGCAACCAAAATGCATTTTTTTTCCTTTTTAGAAAATAAAAATACATAATTTGATTCCAGTTTGAAAAAAACAGAAGACCTACGTTTCCATATTCCACATGGTTTCATTTTGCGCTCCGATTTTAATTTTGCACTTGTGTGTCCTGTTTTTAAGATGAGCTTCAGTGTTGAAATCCACTGCTTTTGTAAATTCTTCTTTTAAAAGGAGAAATATGCTGGTTTCAGTTCAGATGTGTAAAGCAACAGACATGACTCCGTGGCTACTCCTGGTGAAGGAAGAAATATGGTAGCTTCTGGAGTGGCAGCGTCAGACCCCAAGTAGTTGTCCCTGCTGTAGCCTGTGCCTGGTGCTGAACTCCTGGGCAGGCTCATCTTCAACAGCACACGGTGCTCTCCTGTTTGCTGTACCTCTGTTTTATTTGTCTCGTCTGTGGCACAGTCTCCTCTAAAGAGTTACAGCTTCAGATGAAAATGTAGTTCTCAAGCAGAAAGGAACTGCAGTAAAAGTAGTTGTACTACTAGTTCATCCTATGATTAATAGTAAGACTTGCTTAGAAGTTAGTCTTTGATTTCCTCTGTTTAATTGAAGCCCTAAGTGAAATGGGTTTTTGATTTATAGAAAATGCAAAATTGGGTACAGAAAGTTTTAAATTACAGTAACAGTAAAAAATTTCCCACAATAATCATCCCATATTGTTTCAATTCAGAAGAGCTGGGGCTTGATTTGTGTGGGAAAGAACCCATAGCAGCCAAGTTCCACATTTGAAACTGGGGAGAGGGGAGGATCAATTTGATCTCTTTTGAGTGTATAAAAATATGCCTGAACTTCACTATGTAATACTTTTATTATATATTCCCTCTCAGGAAGGATGTGTGTTGATTAATTAATTTAGAATAGCTCTTTTCTTACATGGATACTGTGTAAAAGCAAGTAGAAAAATTGTGTTCTAACATACAGGAACATCAGTTAGAAAAAGCAGAAGCTTTAGGAATAGCAATGGCTTGTAATCATGATGGAAAATGGATATATTCTGTTTTATGATATTTGCATTATGCAGAATAGGTCAATAAACTGTGAAAGTTCGAACAGCCGTAGTTCAGTAACAGTAGCTTTAATAATAGTAGTTTAATTCCTAAGCTACTTTTTGGAAGTCCTGCATGGCTGATCTCACTTTTGCTGCACCGTATTTATGTTGACTTTTTCTTTCATTAGACCGCAATGCCTATGTGTGTTTACAGCGCTAATCCTAGATGTTGAAATTCTGGATGGTTAAAATATATTAAGTATCACTGAAGCTATTCTGGAGTAAATGACTTTGCTTTAATGGATGAGACCAAATTCTGCTCTATTTGCAGGGGTAAATGCTGAAAAACATTGATCTGACTTGTGAAAGTTTGCATGCATGTTCCTGAGAATAGGAGTTTTGGCCCTTTATATTTTCTTTTTTCTCTACCACAAACAGTTAAAAATAATTTTGAAAATAATAATGCAGTTGTTATTCAGTTGGCCAGTTGGTGGTTTTTAAAATCCTGCTTCACAGTCTCTCCTCACATACAGTTTTATTTGGAACACACAGAGTTTACAGTTTGAATATAAAATGCTGCTTCTATTCCATTTGATTTGGCATGACCGAGATGTAAAATCTAAACATAAAGCATAGTATTGATCCATTTATAAGCATTTTCAAATTGTACTGCAGTTCTTGGATAATTTATTGTTGTAGGATTTTAAAGTCAGGTGAGCTCTGCATTTGTGCTATAGCCTGACAGTTTAATCAAGATACAAATTTAGAAACAAATCAGCACTGTCTTTTATATAGTGCCTCTAAATCCATGGTAATTTGTACCAGACCTCGGTAACAGGAAAGGATCGCCATTTCATGCTACCAATACCAGTGGGTGTTGCTCCCCAGCTGCATCTTATAAGAGAAGATGCAAGAGAAATTAAAGGATCCCCACATGCATTTTTCTGTAATGTACCTTCTGCAGAGGACGAGGTTGATGGAAAATTCCCTTGAATTCAGCGTGTGAGCCGGCTGTAAATAGTGCCATATGTTCCGCACTCTTTAACTCCTACCTGTTGAGAGCACTGGGCAGTTTTTAAGTCAGCTTTCTTTACTTTGTAGTTTTGAAACGTTTAAAAAATGTAAAAGCTTGTACTCTGCAAACTCAGAACAGGGAGAGGAGAAGTCAAGTGCTGCTGGTGCCTACCTTGGCTGCCTCAGGACTCTTCCAGAGGCCTGTTTTGGGGAGCTCTGCCATGCCAGGATATCCCTTGCAGCACGAGCTCGTCTCTGCATGCTCATCTCCAGCATATCCGAGCTATAGGCTGAGGCTGTGTGCGCTGGCAGCACAGATGGAGTGTGCTCTCATTAGGACTGTTTGTTGCCTGTTGGAACACACAGCATATTTCTACCGTGGCATCAACAGTTTCTAAGAACTGAGGTCAAAATAAACAGGTTGCAGTTGGATTCAGGAACAGTCTGGGAAACAACTTAAAATTCCCTGCTTAGGCATAACCATATTCCTAGATAGGTGGGTAAAAAGGCAGTCTCATAGCAAAGGCTCATCCGAATTGATGCTTAGTGTGCACAGACCAGCATGGAGTTGCAGGGGCACGGCTATAAATGCTGAAAGGGCTTTAGCAGTGAATTTCTTCAGCTCTCTAGCCTGTTGTGAGAACTCTGTCTTTCCCATGCAAACTAACCAAAACAGAGTTAGCTGTGACTTGATTTTGTCGGATTGTTATGGCTTCAACTAGAAAAACACTTGGGAACAGACATCTTAGATTTGGGCCAATCCCCTCGAGGGGTGGATGGCCAGAGAACCAATCACTTTATGCCATTTAATTCACTTTTTGTGAGCTAACGTATAAAAACCTCGGGAAAAAGCTATTAAACCAGCTCTTACTGCCATTTTTACCTGACCATGGACTTTGTGTGGTTTTTCTACGTGTCTGTGTTACAACAGCGACACACGACCAGTAAATTTTCTACAGATGTTGGCACATGTATGCAAAATTGACCTTATTTTAAATAAATGAGCAGCTTTAAGCGCAGCACTCCTGCACTGTTTCTCCTGGTCTTTGTAGTGCTTGAGGAAAGTGAAAGCGATGTTCTTGCGCCCATTTGGAAAGGGTCTGTTTTAACCAGGCCCCAGCCTCCTGTGCAGGCGCGGATGTTGCTGGAGGCCCCAGCATGCATGGGCTCTGTGCAGGAGCAAAGCTGGGGCGCTGGCAGACAACCTCTGGCAAGCCTTCTGGAAGCTGCTTTGAGTTGCTACTGCCCCAAACTCCCCACCCCACCTTTTCCCTGGGAATTAGTGCTTCCTCAGCAGAACCCACCCCTGAGCTGCCTCATTGCAAACCCACAGGTCCAGCTCTGGCCCTTGGAAGGGCATCACTCACTGTGGAGCTGCTGCAGCACGCCCAAGGTCTGAGCCTGTGGATTCAGCGTGGAGAACCCTCATCTGCAGCAGCCAGGTGGAGCAGACTGCTGGGGAAAGGGACTTTGGTGTGTGATGACAAGATTTGCCAGTGCCCCTTCCACCACTGGTAAGTATTGACAGGATCAGCCCATACACACACATTCCAGGTGACAACTGGGCCCACTGGCGTGAGCTGAGTTTTAGCCAGGGATATCAGTGAATGCAGGGTTTAATTTGGAGTTTTTAAAAGCCAGCAAAATTTTATGTTAGAGGACAAATACTTGTGATGATTTTGGCTTAAGTAGAGATGTAAATAGATTTGCTTCCTGACAGAATCAGCAACAGTCACTTGTAAAGGTTTACTCATATTTACCTGGTCACAGTTCATTTATAGCCAAAGGAACTATCCTGTTTGTTGAGCTACAAACACACAAAGGCATACCAATCTGCTAGATGTTAGGAAATGTTCTCGTGGGTTTAGTTAGAAAATGTTCTCATGGCATTTGGGGTTTTTTGGGTGGGGAGGGATAAATGTAACTCTAGTTTCAGTGGTTAAAATTAAAAAACAAAGTTAGTTTTTCCTTTTCAGAAATGAAACATTATTGAGCTGTATGGTATGCATAACAGTAAATGGCTAATACAGATATGTGTAGTGGAGTAGTGAAAAGAGGTGTCAAAAGAACTGTGAAAATTTTGAAGACTAATATGGAAAGATGTGTATAATTCTCTGAAAGAAAGGGTAAAAAAGAAAGCCTTCCAATATTCTTTGCTGCTACCAGTTTACTGCTGTTGCCATTACTTACCATGTCATGAGGCATTCCGTGGTCTGTGTTACAACCACAGGAATAGTATTATCATCCCTTACTTTTCCGCAGTGGCAGGGAAACAGCACTCCTAGAATACCTTGTTTATGGGATGATCTTCCTGTCTCCAGCAGGTTTTCTTGGTTCTTGCTGCTGTTCTCCATAGGCCTCTGCACGCAGTTTCTGTGTAACAATGTGCCTTTCCATCCTTGACCCTGGCAGGTCTTGTGCAGCCTCATTCATCCTGACCCACCACCTCTTCCCTGCTCACACACAGCTGCTGAGTCTCAAGCTCTTCACTGGCTGTGAATGCAGTTCGGAACACTCTCCTCCCCCCCACTTTTAAGTTGGCTCTCAGAGCCCATCGCAGATGGTCTGTACCTCATACATAATAAAGATTTTTTTTCTTCTCAGGCGGTTTTCTGTGAATGTGAGAGGCAGACAGTCTGGCAAGCTTAGACCTGTGTTTTTATATTTTTTTCTAAGTGAGCCTTGAGGGATTTTTTTGCCATAGTTTGGAACCCCTTAATAACTTATGGAGCTCGGTATTATCTTGGTTCCAGAGGATGGAACCTGATTTGTCCATTTGATATTTTCTAAGGGAAAATTATACACATTGGCAAAATGGAGCTAGGGCCCAGCTGGACAAGACAAAGAAATTTAAAAAAAGCATTCCAGGAACTAAAGCAGTTGCTTCAGGAAGGTGGTCTTCTAATATGAGTATGGTATGTTTGTGCTGTGTGAGAGTTGCTTTGGGGTTAGAGCTGTGTATTTTGTAGTACTTGGAAGACTTTTTCAGTGAGCTCCCTCTGTCCTATTTTAAGACTTGAGCAGTAACATCTGTGTACCAAAATGTCCCCAGGACCTCATGTAAGAGCTTAAGGAGCATTTTCAAATGTCAGATAATTTGGGTTCTAGGTAGATCAGCACTACCGCTTCTTTGTTCCCTTGTGTATGGTTGTATTGGTGGTGTTATGCTCAGCATTCCAGGTCCATGTGTGGAAATCTGCTTCGTGGCCCAGGCTGCCAGCGGGCTCTGGGTTTCTGTTCTGCATGGAAGCTGCTATAGGGCTGTTCCTGATCTCTGCAGTATGCTTTGGGAACTGAAAATGTAGAACATGTGTGGGGGGAAAGTAGTGGAAATACATTTATACCAACAGTTTCAGCAGCTGTTTTGACCCCAGTGAGAAAGGATATGTCAAGGTGGGATATGGGGTTGTATGTTTTAAAAGATAAGGGAAAAATGTCCTAAACTAAATTAGATTTTGTTCATGATGAGGAAAAACAATTTTACAGCTGTTTCACTCCTCTGTTGTGCATGTTAAATGCTCTGTGTGTGTGTTGTTACTTATTGTGTAGGAACAATTAAGTCCAAAACCAACCTGAGAACTGTAGAGTATTTGCTAAAATACTTCGGGGTTCAATTGTCCGAAACTGTTGGCTCTTAGAGGGAAAAAAAATCCCACTGGTGTCCGATAAGACACTTTTCCAGGGCCTGAAGGATGTCAAGAGTAAGGGTCTCTAAGAAGGGAACAGAACAAATAAAATCTTTTGAGAAGAGAGGAAAACACTCCAGTTAGACAGCAATGGTCGGCAGCACAGGGCAGTCATAGGCTCATCCTTCAGAGTGGAAGGACCTTGGGAGGCATCTAGTCCAGCCTCCTGCTCAAAGCTTGGCCAGCTCTGAGACTGGGTGGCTCAAGGTTTCATTCAACTGGGTCATGAAAGCCTCCAAACGTGGAGACTGCACAGCCTCTCTGTTGCAGCCCCTTCCACTGCTTGACTGACTTCACAGCAGAAGGGTTCTCCATTATTTCTAACCTGAAGCTTTTGTATTTCAAATACTGTCTGTTGTCCCTTGTTCTCCCACCATATCCCACTGCAAATAACCTGGCTCTGGCTTCTCCTAGCCTCCCCTTGGGTGTGGAGAGGCTGTCACCAAAGCCTCCTCAGGCCCCTTAGCACCTTCTCACAGGGCTAATGGCCATTGTGGGGGTCCTTCTCATTCTGCCTACACTGCAGTAAATCTCAGCAGGCTGAGGAGTGGCACAGGAGCTTCTCAGGACAGTGGTGGGGCTGACACATGCTGTCCCATGGGATAGTGGCATCAGCACAGGCTAGGTGGCTGCCTGTGAGTCATATTGCTCTTGCCCAGCCCCCTTAAGGGGTATGGGTATTTTTGCTGACCATCAGCTGGAAGCAGTGCCAGGAGCTGATGCTGTTGGCTGGCCTTGGCCTTCACAGCAGATTCCTGGGTTAATAGTGTGGCATTACTAAAATCATATCATAGTTTAAATGCTAGAAGATGTTAAAGCACTGTAGAATTTCTTTGCAAAGTGGTTTTTGAGCTGCTGTGATACAGGTTTTAAGCATAAAACACAAGGGTTAGAGATAACTTAGTCTTAAAAATTGTTACGTGTCATGTAATTGCATAACTGCAGAACCCAAGGCTTTAAGAACAATACTGAGTATCATGAAATTGTGATTTGATTTTAAAATTAAGCAACATTGATAAGATCAAGAGTCTGCTGCTTTTGTAAAGCAAATGTTCATCTAAGAGTGGTTTTTTCAGATAGTGAACCACGTCTGTAAAGTTCTGAAATGATAGCTGCTATTATGTGCTCATCTGCTTGGCACAGTGATTAAAGTATACATTAATGCTCTCTGAGACACGTGTTTAGAAGTATGGATTGAAATTAATCACCCTGCCCCTATAGGAATTGCTTGCTAAGTCTAACAGAATATGTGTTGCTATAGAAAATTGTGAGTTTATGTATTGTACACAGGTACGGGTACACTTAGTATTTCATATGTTTTACTAAATATAAATACAAAAATACATTTAATTTTTTTAAAGATATGGAGCAGGGTTATTTACATATTTATCTAGTCTGGGACAAGCATTTTTACAGGTAAAACATGCACTGTAATAACCAGTGAAGATGGAATTGTCAAGCTGCTCAAATATGGCTCAAAGAGTCTTTGATGTGTCTGCAAGCATTGTGTCAGCAGGGCAGGAGGATTCCTGCCTCTGTGAGGTATGGCTCACCCAGGGCCAGGCGGGCACATCCACAATGGGTCCCTCGTGGAGCACTGGGTGCAGGATGGGCTTGTGCTGAGCTGAGCTGTGTGGAGGAGGCCCTTGTCTGCTGTTAATTCTGCAGCCACTGGTGAATTTTATCTTAGATTTAAGCTTGCAATGTCAATTCCACCTCTGGCTTCCTGGACACAGGACACAATTGTCTTTAGGAAGCCTTTAGTGTGACTTTATAGCCCGTGCAATTACCAAGTGAGGTGCCACCTCTGCCTGTACCAGGTTACTCTGCTTGCCAGAAAAACTTGGTGATAAATACTCCACAAGATGCTTGACAGGCTGTGATGTCACCCCTACACCGGACAATTCACAGGGCCAGATTTGCTGTTATTTTACAGGGTACGTGACGTGTAAGTCAAAGAGCAGCCGTGGGTCCCTCTCACAGCGCTGAAATGCACACAGTGTGCAGCAGGTCTGTCCCACTCCCTGGTGCAGGCAATTGCTCTGCTTCCCCAGCCTGTGTAGGGAGCACTTGGAGCGCTGCTGCTTTTCCTGGTGGCACAATGCAGTGTCCTGACAAAGAGCGCCGCTCTGTGCAGTGCCGTTGTGAAGCTCATGGATTGAGACAGGGAAGAATCGAGCAGCAGGTTGAGAAGGACACAAAAAGAAGAAAATCGTTGTCTGGGGGATTGTTTGAGAATTTCTGCCCTTGCGAACTTAAAATGTGAGCGCAAAAAATGTCTTGTTCTTCCCTGCCTACAACTCTGACAAAGGACCCAGTTTAAAAAAATGGATGTTTTTGCAAAACTCTGACCTCTATACTCTCACTGGTCTATGTACCTCTTTGTGTGTTCAAGATCTAAATGCAGCCAGCCTTTCTCTTACAGCTAATATTGATATCCTGCCCAGAGTTACAAAAGCAGAGAGAAGAAAACCCTTACAGACATTTACTGGTTCAGTTGATACATGTTTGCCTATTTCTGGGTGATGAAAGTTGTTATTTTTATTATTTTTTGCAGTGTATTAGTCTGGATGTAGTCAACCTGTCAGGAGTGTGAAATTTACAGCAGAAATTATTTTAACACTGGAAAAGCTCTTACTCATCTGAACCATCATTCAAAATGCATGATGAAGGTTGCCAAGCAAAAGTTTTCTATTCTGCTGTCTGCAAGACTCCTACAGGTCTTCTGAAACTTACGGTAAGAACAAACAACTTAGTTGCAAAGTAGAAGCTGGTGCAAAGTGTGAAGGTATAATTCTAGGGCAGAGAGGATCCTCTTTGTGCATTGACCCCTATCTGTAGGAGCAATGGCATTGTTTGAAAATTTCAATGCAATATTTGTTTAAATAATCAAAGCAAGAAGAACAATAGGCCCAAGTCTACTACCAGAATTAAATATATGTAAATGTATATATGTATATAGAAAGAAATTGCTTAGTATTAAAAAATGAAAGGATGTATTATGTTTTCTTTATTCTTTTAAAAATATGTGTCCAAGTACAGAAGTTTTTAACTATGAAAAATAAGTGCTAGTGAAAGCAGGGAAAGTAGGAACCACTGAGGAAGACAATGTATTAGCTCCTCCTTTCTTAGCTCCTGAGAAATAGCTGCAATGTAGAGTTTATGCACTGCTTGTCCTTAGTGCTTTTGGTTTGTGTTCTGTAGTGGTGTCCATTATCTTTCATTCGGTGCATTGAACTCTTCCAGTGTATTTCCTTATTTCTCTGTCAATGTAATGCAGGCAGCTGGTTTGTCATCAGGATCCCTTCACCATGACTGTAGTCATAGGATTTTATATAAAGAGCATTTTCCATGGGCTATCAGTATGTTCTCTTGCACATGACTTTTTTCCTTCAGCTTTTTTCGGTCATATATATAACTAAACCACATTCCAGAAACCTCGTTTTCTAAATGCATGTTGGGCACAGTTGTTAATGTTGCAGGTGTTCACATTCAGGGCAATATAAAATGCTGCTTATGACAAATGACAAACAATGGAATGCTCACTTTATAGCCTTAGGGGTTTGGCTTGGGCCTACAAACAATTTTTTTTCATTTGTTTATAGACAGACAAGTTTATAATTAAGACAGTAATGTGCATAAGCATCTTACAGCCTTTGTAGCTCATCTTTCTTGTGAGCATCAAAGAGAATATTTGTGGTAGAATGCACAGTAATACGTATGGGAATCAACAGCATGCTTTATTTATTTATTGAATCTGGTTATTCCCTATCCTCCTATCGTCTGTGCCTCTGCAATAAGGGCAAAGCATGTCTATTTTCTCTCTTTGCTATCATTCCAAATGCTGTAGATAAGAACGATAGCTGGACACAAGTACCACACTGTGTACCCCAGAACACCAGAGGTATTAATGAACACAGGCAAAGACTTGTGTAACCATTACATCAGTGCCCTATTTCTGGAAATGACTACTGTAAATTACCATTTGGCTGAGGAATCCATCGTGCTGGTCTGGAGCCTGCATGGCCCAACTGTGGATTACATCAAGCACATGAAAAAGCTGCCCAGGAATCCTGGCACAGAACGATACTGTTTTGTTTTGCATAGGAAACCTGTGTGTTCATGCATACATGTGTATAAATGTGTAGAGTGGTTTGGATTGCCCGTGTCTGAGGAAATGTGGCAGACATTTTTACTTCAGGGGTTGTACATCTTTTATGTCAGCTCTGAGGCAGTTGAGATGAGCTGAAATGCCAGTCTTGGGGGGTCACTGGTGTTTGAGAGTTTCCATAACACAGTTTCTCTAAGGGCCCTTGGAATCTATGATTTGATTCTTCTCACAGCTGGGTCCAAACCAGCTTGTGTTTATTGGTTGTGAAGCCCATTTATCTCTGCAACACCTGGGGACACCAGTTTGGGGCTGTGTATCTGATGAAAAGGTATTTGGGGGTCAGGAGTTTTGAGGCCTTAAATAATTATCTAGAGGGATGACTTCTATTAAGGAAACGTTACCAATTTGCTGATTTTTGTCTTGGTTTATGTCTTTAGTTAATGCCAGTGGTGTTAAGAAGCCAAGATCTGTGTGTCCATATATTTAAAACTGAATTTAAAACACAAATAGCTCATAAGAATCTTCTTTTTAAAAATGGAAAAAAAGAAAAAAATATCAGTCTGGTTAAGAGGTGGTTGTTCTTATGAAGAAAACAGTGAGGTATTATGTTACCTCTGATGTATCTACGTTCAGTAATACATGTTTCTCTTTAGGACTAGACCTCAGAATAAATTACAAGATCAGAAACTAAATTAAAATCTTCTAAAACTTGGTCCTCATGTGTTTTTAAGGAAGTGGTCTATTCCAAGAACTCTAGTGTATGAAGTCTTGTTAAGGTTAAAGTCTCAGGAGGCTAGAGTTCATTTTTTAAGAAACCCAGTTAACAATAAAATCAGGTAATGCCCAATGATATTGTCACAAATAGTTAATTAAAATAAATTTGTAGTCAGAACATCATCAGTGTGTACCATAACTAATAGCTATGGGGAAAGGCTGGCCCCATGCTTGTTAAATTGCTTGAAAGTTAATTCGGATGTGTTCAGGTGAAGAAAGAGATTTGGTTGTGGGGTTTGTTTTTTTTCTCTCAGCTGCAGTTTTCTTTGTAATTTGGCAAGCAATGGAGTAATTTGGGTTTGTCAGACCCACCTGTGAAAAGCAGATGCCCTTGTACACAAGTGATCTTCACTCAGCTGGTGAGCAGTGAATACAGAGAATGGACAGTGCAGTTGCTCCAATATTAAATTGCTCTTGCGAGCCTTTCAAGCTGGATTTCTTTCCAGCCCACAGGAAACAACTGATAATCCTTTTTTCTTTTCTTTTTTTTTTTTCCCCCAGAGAAGGAATGTCCTGGGGTAGAAATACAGTATGTAACATAAAGATTAATACATGACCTAAAGTTAGATAATTGTAAAGGTATTGACTTTCTGCAACTGAAATGAGAGTAGTAAAACCAGGGAAATTAATTGTGGGAGAGCCTGGTTGCCTCTTACTGTCACTGTTATCTGTTCCTTAGAATATTGCCAAACTTAAAATATTTGGGGTGAACTTTCAGTGCTGAGTATATTATTCAGACTTGCTGTCATAGGCAAGTTCAGTCACAGCAATGCACTTTTCCTGAGCAGAGGGCATCCTTTCCTTTGGCATCTTTTAAATTCTGAGAACTTTGTGCTTTAACTATAACCTTTTTCTTCTCTAAAGAAAACCTTCATTTGTACAGTCAGCTGGCTGATTCAATCTGCAGCTGAAAAATGATCACGAGATGAGTGTATGTTCCTTAGAATTCAGTGCTGTTTCTCTTGGGTTTTAAAAAGCGCCGACAGCTTTAGTTAAACACAACAGTGGTTTTCAGTATGTGGCTCTTTGTCTCTGTACAGGATTCCTGTGCAGAAGGTCCTGTGAGAAACAGCTCTATCAAGCCCTGGGAAAAAACTGTATTATTTTAAGATTTTAAGGAACAAAAAGATCTTGCAAGAAATAGCATAAGAGGATGCTTAAACTCAATGGGTAACCAGGAGAAAGGTAGAAGAGTACATTAACAGTAATGTTTATTTAGTGTATTTGGGGTAAGTCATGATCTTTCTTGAAGATTTTGATATAACTCATGTTCTTTATTTTTCTTAAATATCATATTTCTTAAAATTACCGAACAGGTTACCAAGTACTTTCGTAGTCTCATAATATGATTTTGCTACTTCCAATAACTTGCTTATATTAGTAGTCAGTTAAACCAAATTTTTAAATTAAAAAACTATTAGCATATGTGAATTCTTATCCCTGGAAGCTCCATACCCACGTAAAGCAAAACATGAGAAAAATAGTCATCAAGTAAGTTGGTATTCCTGTATTTGAAGTAACCAGAAGCATAATTTCTGTATAGGTGATGAAATGAGAAGGGTGTGTTTCCCCACATACTTTACAAACCTGCTCTGGATGGAAGGGAGGTTTCTGGAAGTGCCTATGTCCTCATCAGGTATGGTGAGTGCCCACTCCTGGGCATCCCATGGCCAGCAGGTTGAAGTCCCAGGAGATGACCCACACACCCACATTGCTTGGGACTGGAACCAGTGCCTGTTAAACTGGCTGGGAGGAGATGTGCTGCTTTTAGCAGGGCGATTCAGGACACCTCTGGTCAGTCTTTAATTTTTTCTTGACGCAGAATCACAGAACCACGGAGTGGGTTTGGTTGGAAGGCACCTTAAAACCCATCCAGTTCTACCCCCTGCCATGACCAGGGACACCTTCCATTATCCCAGGGTGATCCAAACCCCTTTCAACCTGGCCTTGGACACTTCCAGGGATCCAGGGTCAGCCACAGCTTCTCTGGGCAACCTGTGCCAGGGCCTCACCACCCTCACAGGGAAGAATTTCTTCCCAGTATCTCATCTAACCCTGCCCTCTGTCAGTGTGAAGCCATTCCCCCTTGTCCTGTTACTTCTCTGTTTTCAGGTGGTCTGAGATGAGGGGCATCAGCTTTTAAGAAACCCAGTTCAAATGCTGAGTCAAACCCCAGCAGTTCTGAGGTCACTGTCTTCTTTGTTTCACATTTTCAAAGACTTCAGGCACTTCCAGCCCAATGCATCTGTCAGAGGATTGGAGCAGTACTTGAGATGGGTAGCAGAATAGGATAAGATGCAATGTTAAAGGAAGGGAGTGGAGCCCTTTTGCAGGTATATCTGGTATTTGATTAAACTTAGGCATGTGATTCTTATATTTTGTTGAAAGGTTTTTAATTTGTTTATAATTTTTTGCTGGAGGGACTGCTTCTGCTCTGTGAAAACTCCAGAGTGCACACTGTTGTTGAAAAGTAAGTTTTAGGGACATGTTTTCAGTGTAAACATAGAGCTGCTGGTCACAGACACACAGACTGCCATAAATTCATAGGTTCATGCAGTACTGCTACAAATACTGCTTATAGGATAGTAGTTTAAAGAAAGTGCAGTCTATCCTTCTCCCATTTCTAGGTATGGTTTAGCAGCCTGACATGATTAATCAATACCATGTGACCACTCTTCTCTCTTTGGAAGAGCTTCTCAAATCACAGGCGAGTTTAGGGCTCCTGAGCTGGTTGATGTAATCAGGTCACGCATCTATAAAACTGGTTTTGTACAACATGGGTTCAAGCAGTTACCTGACCTCTCTGCTCTTTTTGTTTTTTAAATTTCAGTATTATTGGACAAGGAAATAGTGTGCCCACAAAATTCAGATGTAGTAAACTGGCTACAATAAACAATCATTAAAAAAAGGCATGAAAGGCTAAATAATTTTAAGTGTATGTAGATTTAATTGTAACGGCTGTGCCATTTATTATTCTCAAACTGGAATGAGGCACAGGGACTGACATAACTTGCTCTGAGTGTTCCCTGAATTAAAAATTATTTCTGTTTGGATTCTGTCATGAAATGGTTTGCATCCCAACAGTCATGACAAGTGTATATGTTGGCAAGGAATTAAAAATGGTGGTGCCTCTGAAGTTTAGCAGGAAGTTTCCTGCCTAGGGATGGCAGACAGTTGTAGCTGTTATAAATGCCATTCCCTTGTCTGCGTGGCAGCTCATTTCTGAAACAAAGCAAGCTTGGGCACATGTTCCACTTTGTAATAGGAACTGCTACATTTGGTTTTCTTTGTGTCTTTTCTGACACTGCAGTCTTCATGTGTCCACTTCTCTTTTTTTCCCTATTGTTTTGTTAATAAATCAAGTCTGACTACAAGATCTCTCTGCCTCTAAACCACAGTAAGGGCTGCTTGAAAAAGCATGAGCCTCCCAAATTTTTTACCCTCAAGAGGAAATAACTGATCTTTTTGTTTGTCTTTGATCCAGTCTCATCAATGCAATTTTCCTTCTTCAAACAATTGAGCCTGCAGTTCATTATAGTGCAAGACCGGAACCCTCCTATTACCTTATTTTTAGCAACAATTAAATTGAGCCTTAAAATCACATTTGCAAAAAGAAAGGCCTGCACCGGTCCCAAATCCTAGAAGTCAGCTCTTGAAGTTTGGTCTGACTGAGGCTTCCAAGAGAGGCAGCAGCAGATTGAATCCCAGCACTTTGCTCTCCTGCATGTGAGCGCCATTCGGTGGTGTGCCTTGGTGGTATTTGTGGCCAAATGAAGCATACAGTGAACCCACGGAACGATTTAAATTCTGACATCCTCATTTGCAGGGCTTCCACTTGTTCTGAGAAAGCCCTCTAAATGAGTTTTACTCCTTTGAAGTGTAGCCCTGTTGAACTCGTGTCTGAGACCTGAGGGTGCTGTGCCAGTTTGGGTGTGGCCAAGGCAGCCCCCTGGACCTGCCTGGACACACTGCCTGTCCTGGGAATCCTCTCTGGCCTCCTCCAGCCCTGAGTTGAGGGTGCAGGGTCAGAGAACACCAGGATGCCTCAGGTAGGTGCATCTGTGCTGGAGACTCAGTGGAGCTTCTCAGCCTGGGACAATGAGAAGCTCCCACCTGCCAAGCCCCCTCCCAGCAGCAGGGAAATGGGGTGCCTGTGCGGTTGAGCAGGGCACAGCCTCTGACTATTTATCAGAGCTTGTGTACTTGATTAAAATGTAACTTCCCTTCAGTTTAGGGAGCTTAGAAGCTCTTAGAGACATGACTTGACAGAGAGACAGGTTGTATCTGCTGCAGAGTCAGGGAGCTGTGTTGCAGAAGAGAGAAGTCATTCTACCAGGTGATTTGTTAGATTCAAGCATTGCCTCCAGAATTTTTCAAGCAAAAATGTTTATGTGCAGTTGGGACTGACTGACACGATCACTTTTTCTTGGGAAACTTGCCATTAGAGAATGTTGTAGTCTTCCTAAGTAAGGCTGTTAAAAGTCTAGGAAAAGAAATTCACTGCTTAGACAGGACAGAGGTGAGGAGATTTGAAAGTGTCTGCCAAACTTAGGAGAACAATCTCCTGTCATGCTGACTGTGGCAATCCAGCTGGAACTTAGAAAGAGGAGCATAGTTTGAAACACTGGATATTTTACTGTCATTGTACCCGACTGTGATATACACATACTAAAGGTAGTAAAGCTCTTTGAATACCCATATTAAAGTTCACTGCAAAAATATGGAACCGTAATGTTATTTACCTCGCATGGTGTGCATCAGGCAGGCTGAGACACCCACAGAGAGAAAAAAGTCTGATTAATGGCACCTAGAAATGGGCAGAGTAAGCCCCTACAAGGAACCAGACCCCTCAGAATGTGAAACTGCCAGACCAAGAATACAGGCGCATGTGGAAGAGCTGTATCTGTGCATGAGCCTGCCAAAGGGGATAAAAATGACAGGATGAAGGTAGAGCTTTCTTATGCCTTCACCAGGCAAAATGAAAGAGTGAAATAAAATTGCCAGGAATGAATACACAAACCAAGTAACAGCTGGGAAAAATATTTGAGGAAAATGTACAGGAGGTAACAGAGGGATACTTTTCTCTAAATCCCAAAAGCAAGAAGCAAGAAGCAGAGAAGAGGATAGATGCTTGCATCGTGTGATGGAAAATTCTGGCATGCACATGTACATTAGAGACATAAAAGATCTCCTAATTAGAGACAGGATCATTTGTAGGACATGTGATTCCAGTTTACAGGAGGAATTGCTGAGAAAAAAACATCTGACCCCAAAGGAATGAACCAAAGAACAAGAGCAGCTGAACTGTCCAGGGAAGGGGGCAAAACGACGGCCACCCTTGCAGGACATAGCAGAGTCCAGGAGAAAGGGAAGAGAGGGATGGACCTGTGAGCAATGCACAAAAGTGAAGTAAGATTTGGGGCTGGTGGGAAGGGAGCCACGAGTGTTTAGTTCAGCAGTGGGCAGTGGGGCTGTGTTTGGCTGAGCAGGCTCTCCCCTCCTCGGCAGGGATGCAGGAGGCAGAAGGAAACCACGGGGCAGTGACAGGGCATCGGCGAAGAGCACAAAGCAACAGGCTGTTCTGGAGCTCAGCATGTCTGAAGGAAAATGGAATCAAAGAACCAGCCTTTAGGTGTCTCTGGGTTAGCAATCTCTAGTTAGTCACCAAATGTTTGCATGGAAAGCGCAACTGTCAGAAGGAAAGTTGGGGTAATCCATTTGCATTTCCGAGAGACGAGAAGGAGGAAGATAAGGTTTGAAAGAGGCACCAGGAAGTCAATCTCTCTGAGCATGACCTGAATGTTACCCCGTTTTTTTGTGTTTCTCTATGCCGTTCTCTAAAGAAAAGCCAATTATATTTCAGAAGAATAGGGGCCTCTCATGTTGTTATTCATCAAGTGGCACATGAAACACCAACACTAACTCTGAAACTGTGAGTTAACCTTGTCCTTTCATCACGTATGGTCATCTCATCACTAGGCTGGTGACTGCTCAAAGCTGCCTGAAAGTGGTTGAGCCCCGGACAACTAAACTTTTATACATCAGTACAAAAGCAGCAAAGAAGATGAGAAGGAAAACTGATTGTCCCTGGGGACGCAGCATAGTGGTTTGGGTAGTCCTGCTTAGAAAGTCACTTGTGGCTTTTATAATGAGGAACTTAAGGTTTGAATTTTCAGACTTATTAGCTGTACATTTGTTTGTTTTTTATTAACTTAATATACTACGTGCCACATTTTCCTTGGGGTATTGAGTCAAGTGATGGATTCATCCAGTTTAACTCTAAATGCATGGGCTCTCTTTTTCATAAAACTTTGAAGAGATTTGGGTCTCAAATTTCCTGAATGGTTTTATTTTATGCCTGTATATTTTGGTACAGCAGCTAATGTTTTCTGTCCTGTTTCCTTTTTGACAATATGTGCTTCTGGCTAATGTAGAGAGGGAATGTAGTTTTTGTTTGTTCTCTTTCTTGACCCGTGAGAATTAGAGTTGTCTTCTTATATGAGCAGACAAAGTGAAACCACTTTAGTCTACAAAAGAATCACTGGAAGTTTCCAATCCCCCCTCTCTCTGCTTCAATGGAAA
The DNA here is from genome assembly GCA_013399225.1 of Rhipidura dahli. Lineage (NCBI taxonomy): Eukaryota > Metazoa > Chordata > Aves > Passeriformes > Rhipiduridae > Rhipidura > Rhipidura dahli. The sequence continues at coordinate 704,605 of VXAC01005427.1, read as the reverse complement.
GAAAAACAGGTTTTAAAAAGTCTGAGAAAGATATGGCTATTAAGCTAATCCAGTATACTTCATCTAGCTGCTAAAAATCTTGACTCTTAACAGTGATTAAATATAATTGCATCAATAAAGGTGGTGTAAAAAAACCCCTGGCTTTCATTAGAAGCTATCTTTAGGAAACCATGATTCCTTGACTTAAAAAGTTACATGTAACATCACTTTTATTTTGGGAGTGCTTTGAAGGTTTCCTAAGCCCAAGGTTATGTAGAAAGAATAAATAAACCCCAGCAGAAAAAATACACAATTCTGAAGTATTCTTCTACATTTCAGTATATATCTGTAGTGCATGCTATTTATTCAAAAAGAAAATTGGGCATAAAACTGAAAAGTTAGTGGATAAATATTCAACCATGTTAAAGATCTGGTAAAATAGTAAAGATATTTGGAAGTAAAAAACAAATTAACAAACCACCACCTTTGTGCTGGATAAAATTGTCACAGGATTAAATGGAAGGATTCCCAGTAATTTAAATTAAAGCCGTTGATTTTTTTTTTTTTTTTGCTACTCTTCAGTTTGGAAGGGACTCTTTTCATCATTTTAAGAGCTGAAAAACAATGTTGCTCAACTTTTTCTCTTATTTTTATAAATGTAAAATCTGAGCTGTGTCAGATCCTTAACCGTGCACAATATTTATAGAGAATTTAAAATTTCTTCAAGTTATGTGATCTGAAAAAGCTCTTCCTAGGCAGTCAGATGTTAAAAAATTCAGCAGTTTTGGTATAATGCAGAACACCACATGCTGCTCTGTATCCTTGGGCTGAACTGGATATTTGCACTTTTGGGTTTGTTTTGTAGATTATGAAAAATGGTGTAAACTGAAAGAGGACTGTAAAACCTCCTACATTGAAATACTGAGAAATACAAAATAATCTAGTTCTTACATAGCTTTGTCACTGCCAATATTAAGTGTTGCTGCAAGTATTTGTGGCAAGAGCCTGAGTTACTGCAAAGACAAAAGTACAACAGGGAGCCTTGTTTGCTTAGAGAAGTCACATACTCCCAACGTGTTCCAGGGGAATAATCATCCATTTTTTGTTGGTATTTAGGTGAAATGATAATTCTGAAGCAAAGAATGCTATTGATAATATTTCCACTGGGATACTCAGTAAAAATGTATTTAACTGTTTCCATAAGCAGACTTTAAGCAAAGTTTAAGTCCAGATCGTGACTGGCCTGTGGTCAGATGCTGAACTAAATGCTGATGTGTCTTCTCCACATACTTTCTGCTTCTAAGTTATTTGAGATATTAAACCCATAAAAATATGTTGATATTTAGGGCATTTAATGAAATATTCAAAACGTAGGCATATATAGGTAGATATGCATTATACAAAACAAGATAGTGTAGATGATGAAAAATTAGTCCCTTGTGAATTCATTATTTCTATTCTGTTTAACTATTTGGCTCTTATTTTGAGAATCCCAATGTGGAAAAATATTTTTATAATTTGTATGTGGCATTTTGGCCCTCATGCAGTTTTGGTTCACAAGTTGAAATCCTGTTTCCATGGAAATCAGCTGAATTGTTGATGAGCTTTGAATTTCTCCCACAAATTAAGGCAACTGGGGAACATCATCTGGGCTGGTTCTGTCCATAATGTCAGCCATAGGATTTTATTCCATGTGAATGGGAGCTGTATTTTGATGATGATTTAAGTCAAGATTCCCATGTGTTACTGCAACAAGTTCTCTTGTATCAAGGGAAATGAGGGTATTTGATAGCATCGAGTTACTTTTTGTGTGACAGCCATCCACGATTTCCTCAGCAGGAGCAGCAGATCTGTCCCTGCCCCACACCAGAAACACCAGCGATGGGTGGAGTTTTTCTCTGATTACTTTCAGAACAGCTGAAATAAAAATAAACACTATTTTTTAGGAAGGAAAAAAAAAAAAAAAGAAAGAGAAAAAAGCCTACAATATAAGCTTGATATATAGCTTGAGAGGAGAGGTTTAGGTTTAAACTTATTTTATTAGAATAGTCAGGAGAAGTGAAACTGCAAGCACCAGCTCTGTGTTTGCTTAGCTCAAACTCGTAACTGGAAGAAGTGGATGGGGTAGGAATTGGCTGCTATGGGCAGGGTGGGACAAGAATGTCATCGTTTGCTGTTCTGCAAGTGTCTGTCCCAGGCCCTCAGATGGGAGGTTGGCAGTGAAAGCAGACCCTTCCCTGCACTGGAAATGCCAGGTGATGGACTTAAGCAATATTCACATTCTGAGTGTATTTCTGGCTTCCCTAATCTTTGATCCTGCCATTGAATCCGCGGGGGTGCAAAAATCCACCCACACAGATCCGATGTCAAAATCCTGGCCTTAGTTATTTATGGTTTGGTTTAGACAAATTACTGTTCTCTGTGCAATAACCACAGTTGTTACCAGAAATACACAACAATCTAAAACATACATATATACATTATGTAAGTATGAATATTTATTTTTTTAATAAAGATCATACCTTTATTAATGTGTTATAAGGCTTAACTGGAATTCCCATTTCTCAGTCTTGCCCTGTGCTGCTTTTCACCTGACCAGACTGGCCTGCATCTATGGCAAATAATTCTCAGAAAAAAACAGTTCATTATGCTTATGACCTGAAAGCCAGCCTAGAATGAAAAGAACATCCAGCTTTACACACCTTGCACTAGGATCCTACTGGTTTGTTAAATTGCAGATGAGCTGTACCAGTTTTTTGCACTAAAGAGGCACCCCCTTTTTTAAATGTCTCTGGGCTCTATTCATGAGTCTAACTATCTCAAGTTAGATCATTTTCATCTGCATATAAATAGAAGATGAATCTCTTAGGAAAAAAAACCCTTTTTAAACAGAAACACTAAATTTCATGAAACAAAAAGAAAATCAGAATTATACAGCAAAATCAGACATGCCAGAGCCACTGCAGAGCTTGGCAGTGCCACTCAGCACCATTCTTTAATTAAGTAAAGAAAATTTTCTGAGTTTTATGTGTTCCCCAAACATGGGAGTTTGTGTTTCTTTCCTTCTTTTCGACTTACTTTTTCCTGAATTTTTAATCATAAGTTAACGCTGATATAATTGCTGACATAATGCTTACAAATAGTTTCCCAGCAGTTGAGTATTGATTTAAATTTGGATTTTTGTCTTTTGTTTTTTCTTTACTAGATCTGTGTATAAAAATAAACTCTCTTCAGAAGTTCATAGGTAGGACATGGTCATTTCACTTCTTGCACATTCTCAGTTGGAAGTCAACTGAAAATCAGCAGAAGCTCTCAGGTAACTCCTGTGCCTGCGCAGAGTTGTTTAGAACACATTTGTTTGAAGTTAAAAATATGTATACCCCATTTTTCAATGAGATGCCAGCCAGGTGCTCGAAAACATGTTCCTAATTATTTGCTTTTGATATGATGAGAGAGTAGCACTAGTTTTGATTTTCAAGTTCATGTATGCTTTTGGATCCGCGATTTCAGTGGAGTGTGTTATGGATATGGATTGCAGCCCTGGTCTCAGTGTCTGAAGCAGTTCGTAGAGGCACAGGAAATATTTGTTTTGCACATGTTATTATTGAGGAAAACCAAATGGCAATAAAAGTATTCCAGAATGGAAGAAAACTTTCTAGTAAAAATCACATTTGTGTGAGAGACCTGTCTGAAAATGCTAGAACCTCACAAAGCATAGCATATCTGTTTCACCAAAAGGAGTATACTTGCTTTTCACTAAGAAGTATTTGCAGTTTTCAAAAATTAAATACAGCATTAGCAATTTCCCATTTCCATTTTCCATTCCCTTTTTCCACTAGTATTTTCCATGCTAGACCTTTTCTAGTTTGGTACAGTTTGTATTTCCAAGTCATGGTTGTGTCTGGTGCTTCTTCAAAAAAAATGTTCCCAAGCTTTCAGAATTGCACATTCCAGAGCTTTGGTTCTCTGCAGTTGGTGTTGGAATGAATTGTTTTCTAAGCCTGAACTAAACTTCCTCTGTCTCCTCCTGATTGAAAGGAATTGTAACGAATGCTGAGGGTCGACTTAAGGCTTTTAGTGATGAGAAGCCAGTTTCACAACAGGAAAGAATTTTACTTTTAATATATTTGTACAATTTTTTTTCCCCTGCAGAATTACCAGATTCTGTTGTGGATTGTATGGATATTATAACTTTTTTTTCAAGATCATGAGCCAAAGTTTAAAAATCACTGGCCATTCTGGAAATGACTGTGTTGGAGAGCCATCTAGAAAACTTGCTGATAACCCTCTCAAAGGTTTCAAATCATTCAGCTCTGTGCAGGGGAGCCACCTATTAAACTGTCTCAGGTTGGGATACAAAATCCCAAACTCACCACGTTTCAATCTTTGACCTACTTCAATTTTTATAAGAAATTGTTATAAATATGTACTTCCCAATTAATACAAAGTGATATCTGATAGATTCCCACGGTAAAAAATTTGTCTGCACATATATATCCATATGGGAAGCATGGGGGATGTGATACAAAAATGAAGTGTGTTTAGTCTTTCAAGCTACAAGTCGATTGTGGCTCTTCAAAATCTGCAGATTTTCTCTCTAAATTAATCTTCCAGTGTCTTTTGTTGGTATCTTTCAAGTTCTCTCGGCTTCCAGCTAGAATGCTAATGATAAAGCAGCAGAATTGCACTCTTTTAAAAGACAAAAAGCAGGGTAGGCATCTGTAATAGTGGTGTAATGACACCAAATCTGCATGTACGGTTTAGAATTATTTGCCTAAATGCTCATTCATTGGCACACAGACATTTTCTTCAGTGCCTTATCTACATAGGATGTTTTGCAGCACCAGTTTGGCATCATTAGACATCTACCCGCCAGCACTTTAAAGATTTTTCCACAGAGCCATAAAATTGCACCTTCCTCACTGAATCTAAAATCCAGCCCACCTGTAATAACAGAGCAGTGGAACAGTATGGATCTCTCCTGGATGTCTGCAGTGCAGTGAGCTGGAGTGGCTTGCCTTCACACTGGAATAAAGGTCATGTCCTGATGTTATGCCTTCCTGTTTAAAATGAATGGCTTGTAAATGTTTATCCCAGCTAGAAGTGAGAACGTGGTCTACGTCTGTGCTCTCCAATTCCCCTTTGGAAAAGCCGTGCAGTGAAACAGCTGCATATCCCTTCACATCCTTCTCTTGCTGTTAAACATTTACATCTCTGGCTTCATCTCTTTGCCAGGTTTCCCCCTGCTCATGTTTGGATTCCTGGTTGAAGCTTGCAGTAGTGTTGTCTGGATTTATAGTGGGTTACATTGTTTTCTCCAGGAAAGAGCGAGCAAAAGGGATCAGCCCAGCGTACAAGGACTGACAGCCCATGCACAGCATCATGCAGTGTAGAGTTTCTTTGTGTTCTGCCAATAGGTATTGCAGTGTAAAATGTCTGGAGGCTAGTTGGGGCTACTCCTCTAGAGAGAGGACCAAAGTATACAGTATACTGGCTTTCATTTTGCTGATTTTGGACAGTCAGGGCTGCTTTCCATTTCCTACAATGTTCCAATATAACCAAGTCACATGTGCTCAGTAATGGAGGCTTCTGAGACCTGGGGCTTCTGTGAAAAAGGAAAATAGGAAAGTAGTATTTATACAGTGTAATATTTTGATTCACTAATGAGCTGTGAGGTGGGTGTTATCATGAACTACTGTGCAGCAAGAAAGGTTCCTAAAGCACGTATCAACTTACTCCATCTCCAAATCATTGCAGATAACACAGTGTTTAGTTTCTAATTAGACTTGTGTTGTGCTAATTCTCGTGAGCAGTGCAAGTGATTGACATGCTGCATTTTAGTGGCAAGTAGCAGAGCAGCTGAGTGGGGCTCAGCGCTGAAGGCAGCATCCAGCTGCTGAGGAAAGCACACCACTCCCAGAGACTGATTTGCAGGATGAGCACACGCTGATTGGTGTGGCCTTGCTCTGAGGGGAAGGAGGAAATAAAGGCACATAGTCTTCAATTAGACAAATGATATTCTAGTCCTAAAAGGATTAGGAAAGAAATGTCTAAATGAAAATAAAAGCCCATTGTGTAATAGTTCACAAATCATGTATTTACTTTGGATAGTTTTTTGCACTGTTTCTTAGGAGAGGATAGACATTATTCTTTTTCCATGCCTCAGTCCCCTGTATTTAAAATACAGATAGGTCATCCTAAGTGCTGATTGCTGTACATATAAGTAATAAGTGTAACCTTCAAGGCAGAGCCTTGTGAACTGTTTCTTAATGGAAAATGCCAGAGAATAATAGGCATTTTATGTAACCAAAATAGTTTCAAAATCGTTTTTGCCAGCACTTTTCTTTGTGGCCAGCTCAAGTCAGTATGTTTGGTAGTGCAGTTCCACTGTGCAAATAAAAATAGCAATATGGATTTGATATTGGCAGTCTTATTGAGCTAGATTGGGTTACTGTAAGGAACATCTCCTAGTTTAAATCCTCTGATCAGGTCCAAATCCCTTCAGTCATATTCTTAATATAAAGTTTGGCTTTTTCAAATCATCATCATTGCATTCAGCACTAACAAAGGCTGTGCCTGTGACTCTTGGATGTCATTCATGTAGTATTTCATTTTTTCACAGCCTCTAAAGCTCTTGTGAGGCCAATCAGGGCTATTCCTCTGCTTTAGGGGCTTTTTGGCCCCCCATACATATGTTAAAGGAGAGGGGCTGACTAAGGAGTGGCATTTTCTCAGGATGATCAAGCTGTGGCTTGCTGCAAATCCCATCTGCCCTCGCCACATGGAGCATTAGAGGCCCTTCCTGAAACAAGCTCCTCAGGGATTTACCTGCATGAGGTTGCTGGTACGGAGTCACTGGAAAGGCAGATGGGACACATGATGACAGACTTGGACCAGTTGCATTTGGCAGAGAACAGACCTGTGGAGTAGGATAGTGACTTTATGGGTCAGAATTTCTATTTAAATGATATTCCTTGTGGATCTCATCCCCCAGTCAAATATCAAATATTGTAGTACAAATAGCAGTGGTACCATGCAGGGGTTGAATTTTCAGAATTGCCAGGTGGGCACTGCAGGCTGCCAACAGTATTTGTGCAAACCATGGAACAGATAAAGGTATTTACTCCTGTGTGCTTCAGCTTGCCAGGGATACTTTTTCGCAGGCCAGATTTTGCTTTGTCAGTTGACATTGGGGTGAATTAATTTAGACTTGAGAGCCACAACAATATCCCAGGTAATAAAACTTAATCTTGAAGTAAGAATGATGCATTTGTCTTCTACTTGAGAAAGGGTAGGGCAACCCAGACTTCTCATTCTGTTTTGTCTCTCAAAAAATGCAAAAAGAAGGCTCTGGACTTTGCGAGGGCTTTAGGAAACTTGGGGTGGAAAATCATGTGGAATAAACATTCACTTGACCTAATTATGGGCAACATATTTTAAGTATATGCACTTGTAAAGTGCTCATGCTTTGTCATACTGAGTAAAAATGTTCTGCTACTTGCTGTGAAGATGAAACTTGTCTTGGACTTCACTGGCAGTGAAACCAGTCTTGCTACAGATCTGTGTTGCAGATTAGGTCGTTTACTCATATTTCAGTTACGTTTTTTCCAGTTTCTCATCCTCAACTGCTCTGTAAAAGCTGTGCAGCTGCCTGGAGGGCCATAGGCATTAAAATGGCTTGAAGCACTAAAAAGAGAAATTTTGGGTCCTTTTTGTTAATCAAACAGGTTTTTTTATGCCAAGTACAGTATTTTATGCTGCCAAAGGAAACGGATATAGTTTGCTACACTTTAACACAAAAGCCATTACGGCTCTCCTTGAAGCCAGTGACAGCATTCCACTTGCTTTCAGTGGGAATTTGCAAGCACCCCATGATGCAGTTTCTGTCAGAGCGGGAGAAAGCTGAGAGTCCACAGTACCATGCAGATGTAAAATGGAAGAACTTGGTGCCATATTATCTGCACATTTCAGAGAGAAGCTGTCTTGATTTTGGAGGGAGAGTCCCATAAACTTGTTTCTCAGGCACTTGCACATCATCCAGAGTAAGAGTCCAGAGAAAGAAGTGGGCAACTGCACTGCAGCCTGGTACTGGTTTTTTTGAGTGTGTATTAGAGCATGGGGGAGGAGAAGCCACCTTCTTGTCCTGGGTGTTCCCTTCAATCTGGAAGGTGAAGCGTCTGCTGCTGTTTGAATGTGTAATAATCACTGGTAAATCTTAAAGTCTAAAATACTTACTTGTACAAAGCAGACATTGAAATGGAAGCACTCCAAGGAAGACATCTCTCTTTAAAGAGAGTTTTACCCTGGGCTTTCCCCACCACAAAGCAGCAGAAATTTGGCTGCCCCAGAGTTGTTCCCTGTGCACCTGCTGCTCACTGTGCCTGAGCAGCCCTGAAAAGGGGAATCCAGCACTGGGCTGTGTGTGAAGGGAGATGTGTGGGTAAATGTAGCTTCCAGACACCTTCATCAGCAGCATGGCAGCAAAAAGAAATGTCTCATGTTCCCTCTGCGTGAGATTGGCCTTAAAATTCTCCAGAACAATGAGGCTTCACTGCAGCTGCAGAGAGCCTGGGGCCTTGTCAGGCATTCTTGCACTTCTCAGCTTATTCTTGTTGCACCTTGATAGAGTTAAGACTAATTATTAGATCCTCAGCTTTAGACTCCCTGCAGTTACTCAGTGCACAGTTTACTTATCTATTATTTTCCACTCTCGCCTTACAGTTTACTTTAGGGAGATTATATACTTGCAGCTACTGGCAGAATTTGCCTACCAGGAAAGGACATGGTTTTGAACTCCATGGGATGTTACTGATGTGTAAATCATTTAATCTCTTCCAAATAGCAGCCACTTCGTCATTTTTCACAATAAACCTTGCCTTAATATTGGAAAACAATCAGTGGTTTTGGGTGATCAGGTTCAGCAATCTTCAGAGGGACCCAAACTCTTCAGAAATTGCTATTAGCGAAAATTGTATCTTCTAAAATCACATTGCCCCAGGTTTTGAAAATGTCAGGCTTGCATCAATATTCATAAGAGACCCAAGCTCAGTGATATTTAATGAAATAATTCCTTCATGGAAAGTACTTTACATTAATAGTAGGTGCATTTTAGAACCTGTTTGAAATGGATATATAGATATATAGAGCTTTATGTTCACACAAAGGCAAAAACTTAGCAAACAGAAGCATTTGAAGCATGCAGATCTTTTGCTATTGGATTTGGATTTTAATTAGATCTCTGTGCTGCTGTCTGACCTGTGAGATGACACATCAATCCGCCATGCAGTCATCAGGACAGAATGGTGAGGAGAGGCCTGGAGAACCAGGGGTTAGAGGAGACGTGGGCTCGTGCCTGATACGGCCCACGGCAGTGTCTGGTTGGTGGGGCTGCCTGGAGTTTTGAAAGATGAGTAGAATCAAGGAAAATACAAGTATACTCTGGGCATTCTGTAACATTTCTGTTCTCACCCACCTCTACGTGAAGTTGCAATATATGTGTACTTATGTTGATTTATCTTCATGTTAATGTCAGTGAACCAACTCTTCCACAAAGGTAGAAGACACATTGTCTTACTGGCCTCAAGAGAAAACAATTCTCTGGTGTTTATTGTGACGAATTTAGAGGTATTTCACAGGGCAATTTTCCCAAATTCTCTGCTTGTATGAACTGGTCATACATCACTTTACTCAGTGCATGCTTATGCCAGTTTTTGTGGCAGGTGATTTGGCCTTGGTGAACAACAAATCATTTATCCCCAGTTCCTGAGTAATCAAGAGATGGAAAGTTTTCGTTAGGTTTGGATTGTAGCTTTCCTATAATGTGCACACTCCAGGTGAGTTGGCTTAAGCCAGTGAGGTGTATGTGTCTGCAGGCATTGTACCCCAGCTAAAACATATTTCTGATTCAGCTGAAGATGGGGAGCAGGAGAAGGGTTGGCAAAGTAGTCACTAAATCCAGCAAAGTTTCAAGCACTGCCAGTACTCTTGAGGGTGGTTGAGTTCAGGAGGTTCGAAACAGTTGCTGAAGGAACAGTGCAAATATTTTCCATCCTTTCCTATGAAGTGACATGGTTTGTTTGCTGTTGCTTGTTTGTCCGTTCTGCATGGTACATCACATTTATCAGTCAAATAGATTGTAGAGGGTAATGGTACTTTAATGATGATGTTTTGACTTTTGCTGTGTTTATTCTGTGTTTTCTGACTAAATTCATATTCAGATGGCTTCTTCTTCTGCTGTTCCAGCTTATCTGTCTCAGGCTGCCCCTAGTAATCTGGCAAAATGAATTCAGAACACCCAAAAAGGAGCCACTAGGAGACTAATCTGCAAGGTGTTCAGGTATTTGCATTTTCATATTTTACACCAGTAATTGGTGCACACAGGTGATGTGCTCTGCAGTTCTTGTTCTTGTTAACTCACACAAAGTGGGTGAGAAAATTCCGTAAATGAACAAAAAGTCATGGGAAGGATGAAAGTTGTTTAGTCAGAATGCTCCCGTGGAACTTAAAGGTGGAGCCGGGTTGGAAAAGGTAGAGTTGCAGCTCCAAGGTCAACATGTTGATGCTGCTGTACATCACACCTGTTAGCCAGGTCAGATTTTACCATCTCTTACTGGCCAGAGCGCTGATGGCCATCTGAGAAGTGGTGGAGAAAGTGTATCCTTCTCTGACATCCTCTGGAGCAAAGTGAACAGCCCTCCTCTGCTGATGGGCTAAGGCACTGTAACACTTCCAGTGACCTCGGGAGTTAGGTCCTGGGCTAGGCCCACAGTGAGGAAGAAATTCATTTTGGTTCCCAGAGGTGCCAGAGGTCCTGTGTCAATTGCCAGGCCTCAAGCATTTTTGTGAGCTTTAGGTTGTATATATGTCCTGGATACAGCTGAAAGAAAATAAAGGAATTTACATTTCTTCTCAGTGCAGAAATGAGACTTTCTAGTTGGAAAGCAGGAGCAATCTAGAGAAATGTTGTCATTTTCTAGATAACAGGAAAGCAGATTTTTGTTTTACGAATACATACAGGAGAAAGTAGCACACCTCTGTTCCATGTCTCTGAAGGAAGGAGAACACTTGTCATTCCTTTTCCATGCTCCGTGTGAGCAGGTGATGATAGACAGGCTGTGGATGTGCAATGTGACAGCTTAATGGCAGCAAGTAATTACATACATGTTTGTATGATGATGTAAGTGCAGAGGTTGGTTGTACATGGCTTAGAAGCTGATTAACTGGGGGAAGCAAATGAGCTGCTAATGGGAGTAAAGGTAAGAATTGTGCTTGCAGAGTGCACCAATACCTATTGGTACAATACCAATGCATTCAGAGAAAACATTTTATTTGTACAGTCATTGCAAACTTATGTTATCTCATTGTAATGATTAAACTGTTATAATTAACTGTTGTTCATAATTAAGTATTTTAAACAATTCCACAAAAGGGTATATAAGGGTATTTATTGAATGGTTGTATCACTGATACGTGAAAAATCGCTCTTGTTGAATGTTACATCATATGTGACTGAAAAGCAGATGAAAGTAAACAGCAAAGTCACTCTGGATATAATTTTAATTCCTGAACTACACGCTCTGTCAGCTTCCAGAGATTTATTCACATAGGTATTTTTTAATGTGTGTATTCCTGTGGTTTTGGCAGTGTGTTCATAGACACTTTTGATGTGCTCTTTCAGATTCTGCTACCAAACTGCTTCTGGGACTTCATGCAGTTCTCTTCATCTGAGAGAACCTCAGATAAGTTACATGGAAAACTGATAGTAAATCCCAGAGCACCAGGTTTTGCTGCACATAATGCAGATGTAATTAATTGGACAGTGAATGATGATGTAGTATTATTAGTACTTTTCCTTTCAGTATTTTGTCTTTCTTTTTTCTTTTTTTCTTTTTTAAAAATATTTTCTCAGCGTTGGCTCTTCAATGCAAGTAGTTGCTTGCAGTGGTGTCCCAGATAAGTAAAGTCAGTGGTGAAAATTCTTGGTTTTTTGCCAAGTGTTTTAGAGCATTGAGCCAGCTCATTAGCCTTCAGAACCATCCTCAGTCTCACTTTAGAACTAGACTCTTCTCTATAAGAACGGGAAACTGCTGTCAGAATCTCCTAATGTAGATTTATATGGAAAGGTTTCTATTCAACTTTGAAGAGTGATACTGTTTTCTTGTAAGAAGATTAATTGTATCTAAATAATTTAAACTTTTAATCCTTTTGAAAATAAGTACACTTGGGATTAAAAAAAGTTTTACCACTCAGTTATGCAGTTCGTTCAAAAGAGTTAACACTTAGACAGGAGAAATAAGCCTTACACAAGTTTTATTGACAATAGATAGGAAGAATAGTACCTGAGAACATTCTGTAAGCTGAAATTATGGACTTGGTCTGTACCCAAAGGTGGTGGTCAAATCAAACATCCAGTATTTTAAATGAGAATTACTGATCTTTCTTAATGTTCTGAAAACTCATCACTATGGGGAAAATAGACTTTGAATTTCAGATTGTGATCATTCCTCAAAACAAGAAAACTCTAAAAGTCAGATTTTCCTCTGAGAAATTTCAGACTGTATATGATTTGGATAACTATGAGTAACAAGCTATTTTAGAAAGGAAATTTTTTTCCTTCTTTGGGGAAAAAATGTACTTAATGCTTTTTACAAACATTTCATGTTTCTAATGCTATCCTGATACACTATTTTCTAAACAAATTACAGGTATAACAAAGCTACTTAGAAGTGTTGCTCTGTTTGAGAGATGCAGATTTTAATTTGGTTCTGTTTTCACAGAAGGAGTGCTTCCATTTCACAAATTCTGTGTAATTTTGGGACCTGAGGAACTTGAAATCAGTATTTTATCACAGTCAGTATTTCTAGAAGATGATGGCGTATTAAAAGGAACTTTTCCTAATTATAAAACTTTGCAAAACTCTCAAACTGTCATGGTCCTTCTCATTCCAAAACACACTGCATTGAGCGCAGGAAGAATAAGTATCAAATAACTAATAGAGCATGTGATTTTTGCTGGGTCTGATAACCAAGGCAATGATTCCAGACAATGCAGAAGGGTCAGTTCCTTGTTTTGAGCTTTGTTTCTGCACTGAGTGGTGACCATAATGTCAGGGTGCTGTTAAGTTGGTGAGGAGGTCTGGATGCCTTTGTTTCAAAACCGTGGCTTTGCACCTACTACACAGCCCAGACATGAGCAGTCCCCAATGCAAAATGAAGACTAGGGAGGAGTGGTTAGTTGGCTGTCAGCTGTAAAAATCTAAATGCAATGGTGACACCAAAGAGGGGGAAAAAATAAATTAAGGACAGCCTTAATTTTTAAAGTTCCTGAACTTGTGGGCTGTAAGTTTGTTTTCCTTGATAATGTTCAAAAACATGATTTGGGGTTTTTATTTCATTTTATTTTTCTTTGCTGGAGGCAGGACATTCACTGGACCTAAGCAGCATTTATTGACAAGTAATATGGAGAGGGAAGAGAGTTTCAGATATGAATTAAGTCTGAGTTACAGTGACTCATAACTGACAACAGAACACCCAAGAAGAGCCATGAGACAGGATGAGATGAAATGAGACAAGCCACGAGAGAAAGGACAGATTTATGAGTTATTGGCCTACAGATGGGATGAGAAGATATGAGTGGAGAATGAGATCATCAGGCAGAAGTCTGCTAGGGGAAAAGGAGGGGGTTCACAGGACACATCCCGGTAGCCTCCTGTGCATGCTGGGAGGACTGATTTAAGCCACAAGAAAATCAGTGCTAAAAATTATACAAAGATGGCTAAGATACCAAACCTCAGAGGGGCTAGATTTTTCTCTCCCTACACTTAGAAAAACAAAGACACAACAGTTAGGATGACCCTGAGCCTGCAACAGTACATGGACACCACACACTCCAAGGGTAATCTCACCTAGTTAAATCCTATCAGCCTGCTTTCAGTGTTGGTAATGCAGGGCACTTTTCAGCAGTTCAAGAAAACTGTTGTATTGCTTAGAACAAAGGCAGGAAGCAAAAATTTCGCCTTCAATCTAAACAATTCAACAGTTTTCTCAAAACATTAAGATTTGCTTTTCATTCCTGAAACTGAAAGCATGTTTCCAAGTAACTACATCCTTCATGCTAGGTTGCAGCCAAGGCACTGTGTATGAATTATAATTGGTTGAACTGATTGCCAGTGTGTTTGGGTGAAATTTCAGATGGCAAAATTATAATCTATTTCAAGATTCAGTATCTTAAAATTCTCACCTGAAAGATGAAAATAAGACCTTGGCTGCTCACAAAGGCCTGTACACATATGTGAAGTTTTTGTGTTACTGTAGTCATGGCCCCTGCCCCTTTTTCTAGTTTTGTTCTTGTATTCTGTACAGAGAGATGAGGAGAATCTGTTTGGAGAAATGCACTGAATTCTTTAGCTGAATCTTCAGAATGAGTTGGCAGCCTCTTGAAAAAAATATTCCTGGTGGAATTTCTTTTTACATCTCATTCTGATAGGAATAGATAGGAGTGGGGAAGAGGCAAATGTGTGTTTCTCACAGATGCAATTATTTTTGTTCCGTGATTTAGGTAAGAATACCAAGGACTCATATGTGCAGGTGGAGAGGTTGAACTAAAAGTCATTAAACTTCGTAATGGATTGGCAGAACTTGAGGTGATCAGTAGAGCAGTTTTAATTTGGTTGGATGTATGAAATTTAATTTGGAATATACAAGTGAGCTGCATTAAAAATTCACAAAATCTCTATTATTCTTTAACTATATCTGGGGCTATTTAGTTTTCGGTGGAACTGAAAAAATGGGTAGTTTTTTCCTTAAAACGGTAAAGTAAAAAAATTATTGTGAAACTTTCTTTCTCAATTTGAGACAGTGGGCTGAAATAAGATTTGGTCAAGCCTCTGATGCCTTAGGTTTTAGCTTACATATTTTTCAAATCCTGTACTGCCCAGTGTGTAACTCTGAAGTTTCCTGTTCCCTGTTCAGTGCTGCTCTCTGTGCTGGGCACACACAACAAAGCCTCTCCGGGGCTGCTCTCCAAGGACACCCAGACCGTCCTAGGCCCTAAAAGCATAAACCAAAGAGCCTCTGAGGGGGGAAAGCTGAGGGGAATTACATCATTAACTGAAGCTTTAATTGGAGAATTAACCCTTATGTGCAAACGAACCAACCCTACAAAAGTGGGAAGAACTTGTAACCTCTTGTCCATCTCAGGGTCCATCTGGGCAGCAGCCTCTGACTCCCCAGGGGTACCCTATGAAGGTCTTTCAAACAAATACCTGCTTTATTCCCTTACTCCTGTCTAGTCTTTGTTTTTAGGTGGCCTCTTAAGGCATCACCTCAGTGTAATATTGTGCATTTTGTTTAACTATTGCTGATCCCTTGCTCCACAGCAGTGTACACATAGTCAGACCTCCCTTCGGGAAGGGCTGGAACATCTGAGCTTAGTGCTGGGACTCATCCTGCAGCAGAAGGACTTCCCAGCTGCTCAGACTGGCACCTGTCCTCTGCCCTGTCCAAATCCAAATGCCTAAGGAAGTGTGTAAGGACAAGGAAATTGTAGATCATAATTCAGCTAAGTGATCTCTTGGTGCTCCTCCACCCCAGAGAAACATGCAGCCAGGCATAGTTTGTTTCTCATTAGCAACTGAAGTGGATTTCTGTTCTGTAAACTGCCCGACCTCCCTCTGAGCCTTACAGCCTCCCTCGGAAGGAGTCCTACAGCATAACACACCTGTTGTGAATAGCCAGTTCATTTTTGTTTGTTTTGAAACTACCTCATACTAGTTGGAGATGGAAGGATGCCTTATAGAGTCCAACAGTGAAACTGAAAAAGGATTTTTAAGATTGCATTTTTGAAATGTAATTGGTGTTTAAGCATTAGTCAGTGTGGTGGGTAGAGCACAGTTAAGTAATCCAGGACCAGGTTACCTTGTGAGTGAAATAACTAGTAATCTAAAGGGTCTGTGCTTCAAGAGAAATTAAGTCTTAGCAGCCATATCAGTTTTAAGCGTGGGCATGTTTGGTAATAGCAGGAAAACCCCTGATGGGTTCCAGTTAATGAAGCATTTGAGCATGCATTTAACTCCTCTGCACATTTCAGACTGAGTTGTGCTGGGCTACTGAGTCTGGGTGTTACTCTGGAAGTAGCTCTCTGTGTGTAAAAGTTGACCCTGTTGCAGCACTTATGGGGGTTTGGGGTTTTTTTGCTGGACAAACACTGTAGGCTTTTGACTTTGCTGTCCTGTGTTGGATAGTGTTCATTTTGTGTAGAGCCCTGATTCTAACTAGGAGCTTACTGAGATCAGTGCGTTCTGGGATGTTTCTGCTTGCCAGTGATAAGAGGGATGAATAGTAGAGGGAAGTAATGGGAAGAGAGAGGTAAAGATGCATGAGGAGCCCTGACGTCTCTATAGAAGATAGGAAGAACATCGATCATCACTCTTACATATTGAGACACAAGATCTCCCTAGGATGGGCTAATAAATACTTCAGTAACTTCAGCTGCCTGAGGTGCTATGTCTGCAGACATGGTTTCCCCTTCATAGCACCTTCTGTGAAATAAAAACACAGTAAGAGCTTCTAATGGAAAACAATGGAAGGAGAAAAGTATTTAAATTACAATTTGTTCACCAGGTTTTATAGACTAATAAGATTATTCCTGCAAAACCAAATGACCAGCCAAACAAACATACAAAAACATGATAATTGAGAGACTGATTTTGTCTAAATTGCCGTAGAGTCTTGCTGTCTGTGGGAATTTATCCTTACTACATTTCATTTTGAGAAGGTTTCTGAATGCAAATGGACTTTGCAAATCTTAGTCCACTGAAACTGAGCTGTCTTAAAAATCAAATCTCCTCTTTTGGCAAAATATAATAAATACAATGCATGACATTACATTACATAACAATGGTATTCCTAAATGAGTAGAGTTCCAGGTTAAAATTCAAGACAAGCTGTGTATAGTACAATATTTGATCCACATATATCCTAAATTCCTTATGCAAAGATAAAGCTTGGGAGAAGACAAAATACCTTCTTTTTTGTATGACATGATGGGGCACTGAAAGATTAGGGTCACAATGTCAAAAATTCTGAAGTCCTATTTAGACTGCAGGACAGAAGAGTGGACTTTGAAAAATGCTTAGCTCTATTGGCCCTGAGCTATTCCAAATATCTGATCATAAGAATTGGAGCAGGAACAGGCTGATGCTGTGTTCACTTGAAAATCTGACACCAGATTCACTAGCAGTAGAAAACAGAGAAGCTGTTTGGAAAATCTGTTTCAGTGCAGGAAATAAATGTGGATGCTGACATTTAACCCAGTGTCTACACAAAGCATCTTTCTGGGTTTTCATAAGTATTCTTGATAGAAAGAGGGTAAGGGAGAAGGAAACAAAACAAATGAAAAGTCATCATTTGGATGGAGAGGAATGAGGGCAGCAGGATAGCAGGCGTAGGAAGAAAATGCCATGGACACTGATGGCAGTGAAAGATGCAACCCATCAAAAGCCATGCCAAAAGTAGCAAAAGAGATGCTGGCAGCAGTAAAAAATGGGCATTATTTTTCCCACAGGTGTTGCTGTTGAGCAGAAATTGGAAGGAAGCTGTGAGGGTCAATAGATTGAGAAAATGGTCCTGCTCATCATCACAGGAAACCATAAACCTCAGCACTGTGGGACAGCAGTGAACAGCAATGACCAGCTTTGCTGCCTTAGGAACATCCCCATTAGCTGTATTTTTCAGATAAGGTAAGAAATCAGTTAATTTCTGAATTGAATTGGGAAAATACTGTTTATAATCAAACTAAATGCAGCCTAAGCAAAAAGCCTGGCTATAAACTTCTAAAGTCAGTGACTTTATACGTCTTCCAGAGGCCATCTATATCGAGCATACACCCATCTTTTCAGACAGTAGAAGTGTCTTAACACAGAATACTGAAGTAATTCTCTCTGTTCATTTTCTTTCTTGAAGCCGTTTGCTGCATTTCAGACAGGTTAAAATGGATTGTTTTCCTGACTCTTGGGACTGACATTCAGCTTGCCTATTATGTCTTATTAAAGGCTCTGTCAGGTTTGAAAATCAGAAATGTTCAAATAAAAACAGTGTCTGGAGAGAGAGGCACAATATGCTTTCATTTTCCAGCCTGTTAATAAGTGAGGAGTGGGAGGTAAAGCAGGGTTCACTACAGGACTGGGGGCTACTTTGGTCCTTTTTTTAACTGAAAAGAGAAAAAAATGTTTATTTGTTAGAGAACAGCATGTGTTTGTATGCACTCAAAATACTGATTGATTTGCTGATGTTACTGACAGACGCTGCATGCATTTAATGTCCTTGGATGAGAATTTGCAGTAATTCTGTTTCCCTTTGTGGAGATAATTAAGACACACAACAGCTGTCTGGCAAACATTAGCGCTCTACTACCTGGTCCCAGGGGAGCAGAGGCAGGGCAGGAGTGATTTGACCCGAGTGATTGGCAGGACTGGGGTGAGAATCAAACTTTAACCAAGCCTTGAAGCCGAAGGTGGACGCATAGCATTATACTTACAATATGCAAATCATGGAATTGTTTAGGTTGGAAAAGACCTCTAGGATCATCGAGTCCCACCGTCAAATGCAGAGGAGAAGGTAGTTTTGTGTGTAGAGACAAAAGATACAGCTGTGCTAAATGCTCTACAAATACACAGTGACAGGAATCCTCATCATGACACTGCTCAGTCTATCTAAAAGAGGAGGAATCTCCTATACAATTCTTTTAAATAGTAAGTCAGCTCTGCCCCAGCTGAGCAAGATTTAGACATGTGTCTTTTCTTCTCAAGTCAAAACTGTATATTAGTTAACGGGGACACCTTTTAATTAATTTCTCAAAAAGTGGTGTATTTCACAGAATTATTTAGTTTAGAAGCACAAGCTTCCCTAAACCTCATGGTTTGTGCAGTATCCTCCTTACCTATAAATAAACAATATATGACCTTTGTATTCTAGAAGCCTAGGAAAGACCCTGGCAGGACATCACACAACCTCTTAATATAACTTTCCTGCTATTTGTGGGAGTCTGCCTCCGTGTCACTGAGAAACAGAGTTGGAGGTGACAGTTCAGATTTTGCCTCCTCCTTCCGGAAGCCATTTCAGTCATGCCGCCAGTTATGTATCTTACTGTGCATTTATAGCTTAAGGAGTTATTTCCACTTGGAAATAGTCCTGGCCACTAGAAGATGGACACAGAGTGAAGGCAAAGGTACAGCTCTGTTACTGCTTTAAGGTACTGAGATTAAATGTATGTTTACCAGATTTCTGTTTCAGTGAAAATTGCAACAATAAATGTGATTACGTACAGTTCAGTAAAGATGCAATTTAGAATGTTAAAATATTTATGTGAGCTCTCAAATGCCACCTAAAGTAGGTGTTATATTAAAATTGCATATTAAAACAAAATACAGATTTCCCTTCCCTACTTAATGTCAGTTACTTCATTTCGATTACCGAAAATACTTTGCAATTGTTTTTAGTTTCCGGTTTTTCTCTGCTTACATAAATAAACTTAGAAGTTTGATGAATTTATGCTTCAATAGTTGAACTTCTATCTGCTTTGATAATTAAAATTAAAAGCAAAATAAAATTTAGAAGTGTAGAATGCAGGCATAGTCTTTCCACATGGCCAGAACATTTTCAGGTGTTCATAAATGTTGCTCTGTTCTGGAGCGTCATATTAATATTTGAAGCAGTTATGTGTTCAGCTGTAGGAAGGCTTTCTTAAGTTTTTTTTCTGGGCATCAGACCTCCAGTAAGCTGTTTAACATGAGGGCTCCTCCAGTGACCCTTGCTGAAACAGTGTTTGTTAGAGTGCAAGTGGCAAGGCAGCCACTTGATTCCAGGAGTCTGGAAAATGCAGTGATATTTCAGGTGAAAGCAATGTATTCCACTAGCAAAGGTGGTGATCTTTTTGTAAACTGAAATTCTATGGATTTTAGACAGAAATTGTGATTTTTAAGGTTGTACCCGCATTAGTGATATGTATTAGTTTGTACATTGGTTAGTTTATGTATTTCACCTACATCCTTGTAGCCAGATGCAGAGCTGTTTGTGTCTAATCAGTGTCTACTCTGAGGATATTTTTATCAACGATTATGCAAAGAAAACTGAAATTAAATACTTCCCCCTTAGACTTTGTGGATCATACACTGCTTTGTTGTTGAATTAATGAATGTTTAGTACAAAACTACAAATGGAAAATGAGCTGCCATTGCAAGGGAAATTCAGATGTGTTTTATGGATCCTTTGGTTTTTTTGCTTCCTTGTGATTGCAGAAATATTGTATTTTAGGGAGAGTGAGAGAAGATCCTAAGGGCAGCTGTCAGAACCACGACAGAGATTTGGTTTAGTCACTGGTCTCCATGCAAAGGGACTTCTCTTTCTTCCTTCCCTGCAGCTGGGCCTTAAAATGGATTTTGGAGCCCCAGAGCTTCTGGCCTGTTACGTGGGTATATGTTGTGAGAAGTAGTAGTGTCAGTGGAACTCAGGGTTGAGAAATACTACTATTATTTTAAAATTATGTATTAAATGTTACCTGTATTACCCTCTCAGGACAGCACACTGCACTTCAGGGAAGAAATGCCTAACATGACTTGAAGAAAATGAGAACATGTTTAAACAGAATGTCTCCAGGATAGTCAAGGGAGAGATTAAACTGGAGTTCAGATGAAGTCTTTTGTGGCTACACACACTAGTGAGGAATTACCAAAATGGGAGAGCCAAAGGGGGGTGCTTAGCTTGCCCTTTTTCCCCACAGTAAAATCTGGGAAATAAAATTTCAGATGTCCTGTGAATATTGAGCCCTATTTTGGTTTACTTTTAGTTTATTGCAGCAAATAATTCCAAGGCTTCTTTTTCTTGTCCTGCTGTTGTTGGTCCATTTTTGAAGGGGTCCTTCAACAATGTCAAACTGGTTGACTTGCAATAGGAAAAGTGCTGTGAAATAGTGATAAATAAACAAAACCAGAAAGGTTTTTTATGTGTTTGTTCCCCACTGACTTCTTACCGTGCTGATACTCTCAGTAATTATTTATGATTGTATGAAAACTATGTCTGTCTGCACGAATATGAGAAGACACGCTTGGTTTAGTTGTGCATATGAAGAAAAGGAACTGCATAAAAGATATTTCATTCCTCTTGTTAATTCTTGATTGAAATCCATTGAGCATTGTTATTCTTTTGCTGGTAGTGCACAGACAAAAGAGCAGACTGTCACCAAAGAAAATTCCTTAATTCATATTTTAGAGGATGTAAACTAAGAACTTGTTATTTATTTTATGGATATGTATGTGCATAGTTAAATGTTTATCAGTTATAATGGGCAAGGAAAGCGGAAAGGAATCCTTAGTGCACAGATGGAATGGGAAGGAGAGAACCAGAACGGAGCTGGCTTTGAGATTTGAGGCAAAGGAAGGCACTTCATGTGCAAAGGATCAGGATCCTACTGGATTCCCAGTACTGGGGGCATAAAACTTTAATTTCCTTATAGAAGCAGAGCAGTTTGAAGTGATAGGTTTGACAGTGGAAGCTGTGAATTGGTTTTCTATTTAATGTATTATTTATAATTTAAGAAGTTGTTATCATTTATTACATTTTATTTTACCTTGTCTTTAAAACTACTAGTTACTATTTAAAATAATAGAGAAAGGTTTAGAATACGGATTTACACAAATACGTATATGTCCATTGTAGAAAAAAGATCTGTGAGGCAAAGAAAATAGATTTAGATCAGCTCAATTTGACATTGTGTGTGCAAGAAGACTTGGGAGCCTAATTTGTACTGATGACAATAAAAATAATTTTGTTGAGGGAAATGTTATGACCCACCCCCAGAGGTGGGGTAACTGAGGTTCTTGTTAACAGTGAAGTGACACTGTGGTTTTAGAGAGAGATAAGGAGATAGATAGCAGCTTTATTTTAGAACCATTTGGTTGCAATGGAAAGGAGGTATGTAGCTGTTTTGCTTAGTATCTACAGAAATGCAGCAATATAAAAGTATAAAGATACCACTTAAGGAAACACATAAGGAAAAGAAAGAAGGAGTAAAGATAAGAGTAGATAGTGGAGAGGAAAGATATCACCACCCATCAATCCAGTGACAAGACTTGATTGTTGCAATTTCAGTGTCTGTTGGTTGAGGTGATGGTCTCAGTCTTGATCCACGAAACACAAAGTTCAGTGGGTTCAGTGTTCAGGTTCAGGTGGGCATGCCCAGGTACCTCTCCTGGGCGTGTGGGAAGTATTCCACTGTCTGATACAACACTGTGGATCATGCACAGTTCTCTGGTGGAAGGCCACAGAAATGAGTCTGGGGGTGTTTTAGGGATCTTTGATGGTTTATGACACCTTCTAAGACATGACCCTGCCTCTCATGTCAGTGCAGTTGAGCCAGTTATGCCCCATCAGAAGGGATGAAAACTCTTAGGCCTCCGTGTGAATGTCCTGATACTTCCTCAGGGTCAGATGGAGTTTACACCTGAGCCACTTGCATAAGGGAGGACATTGCCATGATCAAAAGCACTATTCCACCTCACAGGATCTTCTTCTTACTGACCTCTTCCCTTACCTGGCTCAAAACCAGCTTGTTGCAAAACAAATGTTGGTTTCTTGTAGTCACCCTCTGGTGGTGGGTGCTCACCCCCTCTGCCCCTGAGTGGTGCTTCTGCAGACCCGAGTTTTCCCTGTCACACACCCAAATCCTCCTCTGCTCCAGCTGGGGGGCTCAGCAAAGCACCTGCTGCTTTGGCAAATGGCCCATCATTTGAGTCATTAACCCTTAACATTTCAGTCTCACATGAAAGAATGTCTCTGAAGCAGTTCCTAGAAAATGTCATTAGCAAGATTAAATACTCCTCCCTTGAAGATTAAATCCCAGTAAAGCACCCTGTGGAGAGTTTTGGTCTTTATAGCCAGACTATGAGTGTTATCACAACCGTCACAGCCCAGGCAAGGGTTCCCCTCATCTCCCTGTGCATGGGGCAGGCCTGCTTAGGCACACACATGTCATGGGGTATGATTCTTCCATTCATCTGGGCATTCTCTGTGCAGTGCTTTGACAAGTAACAAGGGTTGTGCCTGTTCAGTGTCTGGGGTAGCAGGTGCTCACTGAAAGCTGCATCATGAATTACACCTGAGAACCTTTCCTTCTGGTTTGCTCCTTTGACTTGAAGGATAGAATCAGCTGAATTTTGAATGGTTTTAATATATTTTAAGCTGTGTCAGAACACATTTTTTCTGGTGTTTTGGTGAGTTTCAGCTTGCCCCAAGAATATTTTATTAATACCACTTTATGTTATTAGAAATTCAGAAATATAAGAAAAGTTATATTTTGTTGCTGTAGCATTACAGTATCATAGAATCCTTTAGGTTGGAAAAGACCTCTCATATCAAGTCCAACCATTAACCAAACAGTTGCCAAGACAACCACTAAAACATGTCCCCATCTACACATCTTTTAAATCCCTCCAGGGATGGTGACTCCACCACTACCCCAAGCAGTGTGTTCCAATGCTTGACTATCCTTTCCATGAAGATATTTTTCCTGTTACCCAACCTAAGCCTCTCCTGGCACAACTTGAGGCTGTTTCCTCTTGTCCTGTCACTTGTTACTTGGGAGAAGAGACCAGCCCCTACCTGGCTACTAGCAAGCCCCATAAAAAGTCCTTTAATCCTTAAAGAATAATGACCAATGAACGTCACCTTGGGCAAGGTGAAAGAACACATGAATAATGCAGTAGCTGCTGCAGGCTGACCATAAGTTAAAAAGCTGGTACTTGCTTACCAACATAGAGGCCAATCTCTTCTTAGAATCAGTACATTGTGAAGTTTTAGAAGCAGTAAAGCACAATTCAGATTCCATTATGGGTGTGCTTTCCTTCTGAATTAAAAGATATTTTGCCAGTGACAATTTTCATGTTGGATACTTGTGTTTTCAGACCTGAGGATGACAGAAAAGACCATGATCATAATGTGTCCTCCTTAATAAGAGCGGTCATGGTTTCTTGAAGCTAAAACTACCTTCTCAGCAACTTTCTAGCAGAGGGAAATGATGTGTTCTTGCTTTTGTTACCAGGATGCTTGCAATAATTCCAGATGTAGCAAACATTATTACGTCTACGATAGGATTTTACAGCTAAATGATGTAAACTCAAATGCTCTGAAAAACTCTGGTACAACCTTTGAACAGTCCTGAGGGGCAATTTGGGATTATTCCCAGATAACATAGTGGAACGGGTAGATGATTTTTTTTGCCTTCCAGTTAGTTTCTTGCTTTCAATGCAACAGGATTTTTTTGCATCACATAGTTTGTTGGACCTTATGGCAGCTGAGAACATAGTCAGTGTTGAAAGCTCCAAGGTGCAAGTTACACAACTGTTGCAGAGCCCACCAGAATACTGTGTTCTTGATCTCTGACACTGCCATGCAGTGACACAGATTTGTTATTTATCAGCTCATATGGACTCTTTTTTAGTTTCGGTAAAAATAGTGCTCAAATTATTAATGTATAAAATCAAGGCCATGGAGCTAAATGAGGTGGGTACTTTGGGTTGCTGCATGGCGTTCTGACAAGGTTCAGCTACAAAAAGCTGAAGATTTTTGCTTTCAATAACATATTGCAGTCGGTATGAAGGTGCATGAGCCACACTGTTCATAAAAACAAATGTGGCATTCTTTCATAAGTTTTTTAAATGGTCACAGTGAAAATCTTGAGAATCATAAGTAGAAATATTTCCTGGTTTTTTAAGCAATGATCGTATTTTCAACAGCATGCTACTAAAAACAGGCTCCAGACTTACTCTTGGACATCAACTGAACAGTAAGTGTAACTGATTAGAAGATTTCATAGATGTGACCTTATTTTAAAATTGTCTTCACTTAGGTCCATCTTGTGTGGAATTATTGGTAGTGGCTTCTGATGAGTGGGACATTGTCTTTAACAGCTTGCTGGGATTTTCAAATATGTCACTACTGAAGTTCGACAGTGCTTGTATTCCTTGAGGCATGGAGAATAAAAGTAATTCTGAACAAAGTTCTGTTCTTTATTTCAGTTTCACTGATAACATGCAAATCAGAATCTGTTAACCATTGGCTGTTCCAGATATGATGTCAAAACCAACAAGAGAGACTTTATGTAGTATGACTCAAACCAGAAGTATTTTGGTAATTATTATGTGCATTAAGAAGTTGAGAAAGTGATCATGGTAACGGATACTTTTTCTGCTCTTTGTTCTTAAAGTGTACTTTCAAGAAAAATTGCTAAAAAGCACAGTAGACTGCATTTTGGAAGGTGTTTCTTCCCTCAGAGGGCTTCCTGCCACAGCCTAAACTTGTGGAAAACTCCACAGTCCCACAGCGTGGCATTCTGGTTTTGGTCAGGTGTAACTCTTCCTATCTGTGCAACTTCTACCTTCTTTCAGGGTTATTAATTCACCTGTTTCACTTAGAACATCTTTCTTGGTAAGCCTGCATTACCTCAGCACATCAAGAGGAATATTCTCATATTCAAACAACATTGAAGAATATCATCTGCTTGAGGAGTTTTTCATTGCTTTCCAAAATATATACTGATTGCAGCAGAATTTAAATAAAACAAGTCCCAAAACAAAATATAACTCTTGTGTATTCACTATGTAAATATGATTTACAGGGTCTTAATCTCTTTCTTGAACCCTCAGAAGCTTGGTTTTTAAAGTGGTAGCCATATGGCTGTTATACTATTTGTTCTTAAATGTACTGATGCTATCATTCTGCATGCATGGTTCTTTATACCTAGAGGACTCTTTAGTGGTGCTAATACAGCTAACAATATCACTTGACTTTATTAAAGCCTACTAACATGTTTACTTGGGATTGAGAGGTCACACATTTTCTCTTCCCAGCAGTAGCAGTGGTGTGTGTTTTTGCTGTCTTACATTAACACATGTGTTACAGAGTATCTGTGCAAGTGATTTAAAAAAAAGGCTGCACAACTCTTTGATGTCACTGGAAAATAAATACAGATGTGTACCCTACTCAGGTGATGCTCCATATGAGCATGTAGATATCACCTAAAGGTGAATTGCATATGCATCTAAAAGACAAGTTCTGAAGAGAAAATTTTCTTATGTTGTCATGGGCTCCTGTCCCATTTTTATTAATGTCCCAGATTTGAGAATCAACTGAAAGAGAAGCTGTGTCCTTACCGTGATACCTGGGTGTGACACACTCCCTTTGTGAAGGAGTAACTCATTGTTCTTCCACTCATAGAACTCCTGTATATACCTCCCCTATCCCTGTTCTTCTCCCCAGAGTTTATCATCTCTGTTCAAGAACTGCTGTTCTTTATACCACTTTGGCCCAAGTAATAAGTAGATGCTAATGACGTTCCCTTAATCAATGTATCTTGCTACTGACATCTACATAAGGAACAGATGATGTCCAATGTCAAGGCATGGAAGAGTTTTCCTTCACTTCTGGCCTTCCTGATGTTGTTTCAGTGAAACTGTTGCAATTCTAGTTGACATTACATATCCTCTGGACTGGTGTGCACATGCTATTCCCTGCCTATACGTGTTTGGTCTGTTTAATTAGAGCCATGGAAGACATCTTCTGCACCTCAAAATAATGCTTCTTGGCACTACAGCTGGAGGAATGGGCATCCACCACAAGCTGGGATAAGACAAGAATAGCAGAGGGCAGCTAAAAGAGGGATTCCCAAATTCTTGGTTTATTTCTCATGGTACTTGCATGGGAAAAAAGCATCTGCAAAATGGCTCCAAATGCACTTGTCTTCTGCAAGCGCAGAGCCTGGGACAGAATTGGAAACAGCTGTAACCCCTGCCTCAAAGAGGTACAGTGCAGATCCACTTATTTAGGGATGCTATCCCAGCAAAGTTAATTGGGCAATTCCTAATCTAAGGTATTACTATCTTATTATCATGATTTTCTTCTCAAAACCACACATGAGCATTTACATTACCAGTGCATCAAAAAGGTCATAGTTATTTAAATAAATAACGTTGGTATTTTGCAAATGAGCGATTAAGTTATGAAAGAAGCCTCTTTTCATATAGCTGCTGGCTTTGATCCTTCTCTGCATTATTTAAGACCTAAGGCTCCAGAGTTAATTCCTGGTGTCAGATAGGGAGTGTAGCTCTGCTGTGGTAAAGTGGTCTGTGACCTCTTGCACCAGGGGCAGGGCAGGCTGCAGTCTGATAACAGTAGGTCCTGCTTTTCCCTAGGGTGGAATTCCTTGCTTGTCTTTGCAGAGTCTGTCCCCTCACTCCCGCCCTTTCTCTCTGGCACCATCGCTTTGGCACTGGTTTCCTCTGGTTCCTGGCACAAAAGTCTGTGGTCACAGCACAGTATGTGCCCTCTGCAGTGTCCGATTTCTGTCTTGATTGTCATTTCCGACGCCCTCAAAACATTTGCTGCCTCTCCTCCACCACCTCATGTGTATCTCCAGGTCTGAAAACTGCCTGCACAAAATACTTGATGGAATATAGGTGCCACCATGTGTCACCACAGACAGGGGAGTGGTAAGCCTATGCTCTAAGACTGCAAAATCCAAGTGGAAATCTGCAAGTGGGAATGTCCCTTTATATTGCAGTTTATCAAAAAGGGATTCCAGGAGTCAAAAAAGAATTCCTGCAAATTTAGAATTACATTCATTTTTTTAGAAAACATTGGTTAGTGTTTACTGTAAAGTTCTTTTTTGACTAGAGACTGAACAAGGAAGGAAACAAAATATTTGAGTTCTCTCTGTAAGGCATCTACTTTCTCTGTGCCTTTTTCTTTCCTCTCTTTAACTCCCAATACCTCAGAGACACAGTTTCCTCCTTTAGCAGGGACTGTGACCTTAAAAATAGCTGGCTCCAAAGTAAACACAGAAAAAACCCACTTCAATTGTTTCAAATATGTGATAAGTAACCAAAACCATGTCCATGCTAAAGCTGAAATTCACTGTCGTTTGGAGATGCACTGGGGATTTTGCTTCCCCAGGCCTCCGCATGTTCACGCTGCACACCGGCCTCTGTCTCCAAAGACACTGGCAAATCTTACAGTGTTGTTTTTTGTCACTACTTTTACCACTCTTGCAAAATTTTTAGAGGGGACACTTTCTGTTTGGATGAAGGCCAAATGTGGCACCGAGTACCGGTGAGAGTGGTGATCCCAGGCTGCTTCCGTGGCATTCTGGTGAATGGAACATCACAGCTGCCTAGGCCAGCTGGAGGAGTTGGTGATTTATGGAACAGAGGGCTTGTTCTGGTCCAGCTGCAGGAGGAGGGAGGCAGGACCCTTCTGCACTGGGGCTGTGCAGCCATATCCATAGGACTCTCGCTGCCACCCCCACCACTGCTGCCCTCACATCTGCCCCCAGCTGGACCAGAGCTTGCAGTTCCTACAGAAGTTTTTCCGGGAACAGGACTTAACATCAGACAGATTTAGTGGAGCGGTGAACCAAGTCCCAACCTGTTCCAGTAACAAGGCTGGTGTCCATGTGTCAAAGCAGCTGTGAACAGCTGTGCTCTACATTTCACTGAGGAGCCCTTGGTATTGTGTAACCAGTAAGGACAGAAAGACAGGTTAAAGGACATTCACGTCTGCAAATTAAATCCGTTATGACAAGCAAGTATTACAAACAACTACTTTCAGAGTCTGGCCAATGCTCTTGCATGGAAAAGTTGGTCAGGTCTTACAAACACCTCACTGGGCAGAATTAAAACTAGTACAGATCCAAGAGTAACAGTCCACTGGGTCTCTCACAGACACCAAGCAGTACTTGTGCAGACTGTCGCAAAACACAGGTATTCCCTTAGCTTTTTCTCTTGCAGGAGGGATCTTTCTAAAGATTTACTTTTCTCTAAATATACCAGCAATATCTGTGTGGTGTAGCAAATATATAGTCACTTGAGTATTTTCCTCTGAATATAGTCTAAAAGCCTTCATTTATTTAGAAGAAATATGTATTAAAATGTTTTGAAGCCTCAGGATAGGACTAAGAAACTTTTGATTAGCACTTACAGCTTGGTCCTTTGGTGTAGGGGAGAGAGGAACAGTTGAAAAAGGAGCAGGGGGAAACTGCAGAAGAGCGTTTTTTGTACTTTTCCTTCTAAGATGCCGCTCAGTTTGGGAAAGTTTTCTTCATCTGTTGTGTTAGCCTGATCCACAGGGAAAACATTTTGAAATTAAATATACCAAAACATATATGATTTATGAGGGGGAAGCCTTAAAAAATATCTTGTGTTTTGTTGCTATGAAAATATTGATCAAAGGCAAAAGAATGGCCTTCATTTAGCTTATTATTGTTGGCTTGTTTTAATGCTTTCTTATTAGGGGCAAACTCCCATTAAGATGTGGTATTAACTCTTTCACAGTTACAAAGGCATAAAAGATGAAAATTTTGATCAAACTGTAACCTACTCTAAAGTAGGTAATTCCTACTCAAAAATGCATAGTGTGGCTGAGAGGGATGCTTTTAAAAGTAAAAAATATATATGGAATAAGTTGTGCAGAATTTATGCTGCAAAATATTTTCAAAAAGCAGCTTCTATATTAAATCAGAAACATGGTGTTAAGGTGTCAGTTCTAAAAGGATTTCTGAAAATGAATACTTTACAGGGAAAAAAAAAAAAAGAGCATGAAGTGTTAACTACAGACCCAACACAAGGGTTCCTGAGACCTTAGCTTCATCCTCCCACAGAAAGCTCTTTGTGGAGCGTGCTTTCCATGGAAGTCTGCAAGCCCTCTGAGAGCCTGTTTTGAAGGACAAGTGTTTCCAGTGCTGAAATGGGCAAAGCAAGGAAGAAACTGGAGTTGGTGCAGCACAGCAGCTGCTGATCCAGCCAGGCTGTGCCACTGTCAATTACCCTGGGAGCCCAGGGCTGGGTTTGGGGGCAGTCAGTATCACACAAGTAAGAACTAGATTGAGTTCTGTGCCAGAACTGCACCTTAGAATGTACCCAGAGTGGGGTCCAGGGCACCACCTGGATGTGGCAGCACAAGACATCAGGTCTAGGGCCCAGCCTCCTGTGCTGCCACTCATGCTACCTGTGCTCATTAGTTCAAAGCACTCTTAGGTAGCTAGAAACTCATTAAGGCTGGCAGGAGAATGATTACCTAGCTGCAGGTCAGTAATGCAATGCCTCATGTTGCAGAGCAGGCAGACCTGAAGTTTAAGCTCTCTGTTGTCACTTCAGAGAGACAGATGTTACTACTGCCAGCCCGGAATTCCTAAAAGAAAATGCTAATTTAAACTACTTACTCCGTTAAATTCCCGTTGAATTAGCATTAGTAATGAAAGTAGTTGCATTGTTATCGCTGTAGTATCTGAGGAGGCTGTTGGCCAGAATGTCATATGAACAGGAATGTCTGCTGGGATATTTAATTTTGTCTCCTGTGACAATGTGCAATTGTTCTCTTTTGTACATTTTCTGTTAACTCTTAGTGGTCTGGGTGATGTTTTGGGATAGGCAGAAATCCCTCCAGGCCAGTGCAAAGTGCGCAGTAGTGAAGTCCCTGTCTGAAGAATGGCAGTGTGCAGAGTTAGCGCTCCACTGCAGTGAAACGAGGTTCACATTTTTCTTCCCAGAATTTCCCACCAGGCTCTGGTTATATCTGCAGCTAATGCACCTCCATGTCTCTGTAACTAAGAGAGAACTTTAGGATTGTTAATCACCTGATCCTGCAGAGACATTCCTCCTTGGAGGCTGTTTGCTCAGATGTGCAGAGGGTCCCTTGTGAGCCTCTCTCAGCACATTTCACCTGCTCTCAGGTGTCTCAGTGTGTGCAGAGCTCAACACTTAATGCTGTATCCTTGCAAAACTTACATTATGCATCGTTATGCTTTCACTGGAGCCCAATCAGGAGACACAGGTTTGGATATGTTTGCCATGGGGACACAGAATGAAGTTAAGAGAGGTAGGAGGTATTGGTAATAAAGCTTATAAAAGGCTTGTGCTTGGAGTTGTGAACCAGAAATACCACCTTGCCGGCAAAATTCCTTTGGTGTGCAGGATTCTCTTTTTTTTCCTTTGGCTTCTTTTGTGTTGTATTATTTTGCATCTTTGAACTGTGGGGTGGATTTCTTTGTCACAGGAACCAGCAGTATTTAAAAATAGGGGGACATTGCTTTATTAAAGCAATTCTTTTAGTTGTCACAGCAACTGGTCTTACATAAGTGATGAAGAAAGAAGGAATGTATGTAAAGAGACACATTAGATCATTATGGTGAATCCAGTATTTCTTAAGCTAACAAGGAAGCATTCTGGGGTCTGTTGCATGTAGTTCATTTTATCCAGGTGATTTTTTACTTTAGTATTCTCCAGGTTCACAATCAAAAACTGCTTCCCTTGTATGTTCACAGCTGTATCAATCGCAGTTTCTCTTATCTGTGTAACTATTAAGTTCCTCCATAGGATATCTATTAGTCAAAAACAGAGAACTATATAATAAAAAAAAACAGATGTGATACTTTGTGATTTCCCCCAAATATTTTTCTGCTCCTCCTTTCCAAAACTTCTCTCAGTCAGATAGACAGAAGTGGCAGCATAGTGGGAATGCTGCCATGCCCCCGAGGTGATCTGCCTGACCATTTTATACAAACGGCTACTTTTCTTACATCTTTGCTCAGTTAAAGGATAATTGGAGACTTGGGGGGCAGAGGATGTTATTCTAGAATCAGCATATGTGATTTCCAGCATTTCCAAGTGGCTAAGGAGTAATTCACCAAAGAAGTGGAACTCAAGAGATCAAAAGTGTGCTGCCAAAATTTAGGATTTTTTCATGTTCTCTAGGGATTTAACAGTCAAATCAGAATTCTTTACTGCTCAAAAGTTTTCTACACTTAAGAAAAAAAACATGTCAGAGAAATGTGCCATCACTAACATGCTTAGTCTTTTTATTCCCACTCCCTGATTTTCAGTATGATTTTTAAACCGTTTTCCCAATATTTGCAGGTTTAATCCTTATTCTCATCTTTCTGTAATCATCTCACTTTACCTTTCTCTTTTTCTGCTTACAGTCCTTTTCTTTTGTTTCCTTCATGCCACCTCTCTTAGGTAAGTCAAAAATGTAACAAATGCGCCTCTGCCAGCCCTCCCTACTGTCTATATTTAAATTGAAGTGGAACTGGAGGGTGTGTAGACTCCTGCTTTTCCAATGTCAGCAGGTGAAACTTAGTATATTCTTCCCAGGAGATCATGCAAACATTTTTTCTTAATTTTTGTCTTGCTATGTTTAAGTTTGCAGCTGCTGGATTCCTCTTTGAGTTTCAAGTTCAAAGGCATCCAGACTGTCTTTGTGAAATATTACAGAAACCACTGAACTTCACCTGCGTTTGCAAGGAAATTTTGTCAAGCCACGAGTTTCCCACACTTCCAGTGTAAAGCCTTGTGTTAATTCAGAGGTCTTTTCTCCCAGTTCAGATTAGAGTTATATTAACTCTGAAGGATCACAGCCCATAGGGAACTTCTTCATAAACTTTGACCTGCTTTCAAGTTTGTAACAAAACTCAGAATTCTTTCCACAATTTTGGGGGTTTATAACAAAAGCAAAGGACAACTGTAATCCAGGTTGGTTTTAAGTCCGTGGCTTTAGGGATGGGTTACTGGGAAACATATCACAGTCATATGTCAACTATAGGCTAAATTCTTCCCTTTTCTGAGAACATTTTACCCTGCTCTCCCTGGGGCTTCAGAGTACTTTTCTTTCAACACCATCAGGCTTTCTGCCATTTCTTCCAAGAGATGAAGTTTCAAAATATGCTTCTTCTGACTGTTTTTCCAGGTAGCTGGTTCAGTCTGCCACCTGCACTCTGGGAAGGGTTTCCTATCTTTGGCTCTTGAGGGCTGGCCTTTCCCTTTTGGTCACCTCTTCCTCATTCTATAAATAATCAAGTAGCAGCATCACACTGGAGCACAAGTGCAACAGAGGGAAGATAAATGCTTCAGGCCTAATTTCTTCTAGCCTCAGTGTACCCATGTAATCCTGTGTATTCAGCATGCCTTTGTATAGGGATGTGTCTCCCTTAGCTGTTTTGTTGGTTTCATTTCTACATTACAAGTCCCTCAAAATCAGAGCTGCATTAAAATGAATAATGACGATTTTTTTTTTTCCTTATATAATTCCAGTGTGTTGGGGGGTTTTTTACACCTTATCAGCCTTTTCAAATACACCAGCAGCTCAGATGCTTTGCTTATTCTCTGTCATTAAAGAAAAGGAAGCAAAATCCCCTCAGCCATTTTTTATTTATACCATAGTTTTTCTGTGTTAGAAAGTTGTAGGGTTTGGGTTTTGTTTTTTAGATGGTTTGTGGTTTCTTTCCCCCTCAGGAAACAGTGTGAAATATCTAAATCTCTAAACCAGTAGTTTGGCAGGTACCTAAATCTTTAATGAATAGCATGGGCTTTGTAGTTTTTCCTGAAGATTTGCATATTTGTTTCTTAGGATCTATCAGGTGCTAATACTTCTACAAGGAGGCTGGTGGACACACTTGAAGAAAAACTCTGCTTATTAATTCTTGGTGCTTTTTGCTTTTATCGGCTCTGGTGTTTCTTTGTTTGGCTTTAGCTGTCCCTGGCTTATTACACACAAGACAATGAAATTTCAGTCAGAAGTCACTTGCAGAGATGGAGGTGTAGGCTCCTTTTTTCAAGTGTTCATCTGGTTATGTTGCAAGTGCTTTCAGAGCTGTGTTGAAGGCTGTGAAGTTCCTGGGGCTGTAATAGAAAACATTGGTGTCTGGACTTTGAAGGGAAGAATGTGGTTAAGATTACAGTGACTGAGTCAGTGTCAATGGGTGGTCCTGAGTCCATGTGGCTCCCAGAAAAGACTCTCTGCTCACATGGGTGATGAGCTGTGCTCGCCGCAGTGAAACAGCAGGAAGGGGCTGCCCTGGACTATATTTTTGCCTGTGCAGT
The DNA here is from genome assembly GCA_013399225.1 of Rhipidura dahli. Taxonomy (NCBI): domain Eukaryota; kingdom Metazoa; phylum Chordata; class Aves; order Passeriformes; family Rhipiduridae; genus Rhipidura; species Rhipidura dahli. The sequence goes on along the minus strand of VXAC01005427.1, from coordinate 670,710 downwards.
GGCCAGATGCTGTCAGGTGGATTCTCAGCACGGCTTGGCTTTAACTTTGCTATCACATAAGATAAAAGATTTGCTTAAAAGCTGGGCCGTCAAAGAGCTGCGTGCTCCTTTCGTCCCCGTGGGTCACTGCCTTTCCCTCAGTGCATTCCCATTGTCCTGTTTAATGAGACAGTTACAAAATGTCTGCCTCCCTCCCACCGCCATTTTGTAGACTGTTGGATAATGAAGACTGTGAGAAGTAGAAAATCAACAGCATGGCATGGGGGAGATTTCAAAAGGAGCACCAAATCTGCATGTTTTATTTAGGCGTTTAATTGTTGCCGACTGGCTGCATTTAAACAAGTGACTTTACAGTGTCTGGAAGAAAACCAGCTCCCAAATTTGAGGAGCTGACCTTGGGTAGATGCCATCAACTGTTCTTTTCTATTGGCATGAATGTGCTGCTGGCAGGGTCTCCCTGTAGCTGCAGTTGCTCACCCAGCTCTGAACCAGAACCTGCTTACACTGTACTGGGCCACCAAATTACAGCACTGTCGTGGTTTAACCCCGGGTGGCAGCTCAGCCCTGCTCCCTCCCCTGCCATGGGTCTGGGCAGAGAATTGGAATGGTAAAAGTGAGAAAACTCGTGGGATGAGATAAAGACTAAAAGATAAAGCAAAAGTGTGTGCACAAGCAAAGTGAAACCAGGGATTCATTCCCCACTTCCCTTGGACAAGCAGGTGCTCAGCCATCCCAGGAAAGCTGGGCTCCATCACAGGTCACAGTGACTTGGGAAGACAAACATCATCACTCCAAATGTCTCCCCTTTCCTTCTCCTTCCCCCAGCTTTGTATACTGGACTGACACCATACAGTCTGGGATGTCCCTGTGGCTGGTTGGGGTCAGCTGTCCTGCATGTGTATCCTCCCAAGTCCTTGTGCCCCCCAGTCCCTTGTTGGTGGGGTGGGATAGGAGCAGAAAAGGCCTTGGCTCTGTGCATGCCCTGCTCAGCACTAACTAAAACATCCCTGTGTTATCAGCACTGTTCAGCACAAATCCAAAACACAGCCCTTGCCAGCTACTGGGAAGAAATTTAACTCTACCACAGCCAAAACCAGCACAGCCATTTTTTCCAGGTATTATTTGTAGCCCTTTCAATAACCAAGATTTGATCAAGAAAATATAGGATATTTAAAAATAAGAACCTTTAAAACAGCTGTAATTAAGCTTCTCCCATAGAGCAACATATAACATTATTCAGGAAAAAAAATGCAGCAGGGTAGACTACAAATATGGTGAAAGCAAACTAAAAATTCATGACAGAAACTGAAGGGACACTGGAGTTGTTCCTGTGGTCCTAGGGATGCAATGCTGGCCATGTGAGGAGCAAAGTTAGTGGCATTTACTCCATTTCTCTATGAAATGCTCTGCTTGGTGTGTATAACATGGGCAAGGGGGATAGGAAGGGCACTTTACGTTCACAGGAGGGTGCAGATTCAAAGCTGTTTAAAATTCTGCCATATCTTAGTGATAATAGTTAATCCCAGTTTCAGAACAGTACTTCTATTTTTAAAATGCAATCAATCAATCATTTTAATACATTGCACCGTTAGTGCCAAACACCTCAGAAAATGATGTGTACGACAGTAAAAATATGAAACTCCTTCTGTAGAGTCATTCTTCCTTTCTTTCCTTCTTACCCATCTAAGTACAGTAAAAGCTCAATACTGCAAGAAATATCTGAAATTACATAACAAGGAGTAAATCCTCCAAACAAGACTGATTGGCAGGCAGGGGTTGCTGTCATGGACTGGGCAAGGAGGAAGAGAGAAATTGCCTCACCTGACTAAAGTTCTCTCTAAAAATACAGCATGTGCTGTTTTGTTCTTGGGGTTTAGTTTTGGCTTTTGAGGTGGGAGTTGTATGCTGCCTTTTAAAGAGGATAACACTGAAAATTGCTCCTTTCTGTTTACTTCTCAGGAAGGTGTCCCATGTCTACTGTGCTTTTTCAGAAAGCTGTTCATGTAGAAGTGATTGAGGTTGTAGGTAATTCAAGTTCAGTTTCTGCCTCTGCTGCAGTGATTCACACAAAAGCACTAGAGAATCTTGTACATCTGTTCCTCACCTGCAAAACAAGGATTAATGCTTCCTTATCATTAGTGCTTTTAAATTACTTTGAAGTTCCTCCAGTGTGCTGCTGTGTTACTGTTGTTGGTGATAAAAATGTGAAATACCTAACTAAGTCATCTTAACAGCATATTAACTGAGAGGATTTTTAACACAAGTTGAATATAAAAGTATCAGCACCATATTCCAGCAAATAACTAGCTGCAGTAAGAGCATACCTTTACATCACCTCTGTTTTCACTTCTGCATGGGTTTCCTCATGAGTGAGTTTTTTCGTGGGTCACTTCTTTTCTGAGACTGACCCTCAATCTTGTATTGATCGAAGGCTTTGCTTTTTTATATAGGATCAGCAAGAAACAGTGTTTTCAGTCATAAAACTGGTAGGACCACTACATTGGACCAAAAAGTTATTAATTAATTTCAAACATTCTTGTTGCCTCAAGATAAATAAAGAGGGAAGTTTTGAAAGGGATTTTTGGTTTCAATTGAACAGTAGTCTCCACAAATAGGTATTTACATTAAAAAAATAACTCAATGAAAGCAAGTTTAGTTGAGGTGAAATTGGAGCCGAAAGGACAGACGATCTGGACACAGAGCATAGCTTACAGAGCTAAGACATCTGGATTTCTATTCAATTCTCTGAAGGTGTAACTAGGAGTTAATAAGGTTTGCTTTCCTATTCCAGAGGAGCTTTCTTTATGTGTTGTCTGAAATCTGGCTTCCTTAGGGGATTAATAAGTGTTTTTCCAATAATTCAAAATAACTGCCTTGAAAGTACGAGGCAGCTTATGATAGTCCTTCCTAACCTTATGCATTCATAGCAGCAATAATGTAATTTGTGATTTGCAGATGTGAGTGCATCCTTCCTAGGAACAGCTGTCCAAGCAAGCAGGATATTTGAGCCAAGACTTCTTTAAATCATTCGCTGCTCTGATTTCTTAGGCAGTACCTGAAAGGATTTTTTTGGAAGTAGCAGTAAAGACGGCTTGTATTTTGTGTTTGTCTGGTCCACTAGATCTCCTCCTATTATGTGTTTCATTTTGATATTGATACACATGCTGTTGTAAATAACTGCACATTTTTATGTCAGATACATTTATAAGTATATATGGGCTACATTCACTATACTTAAATACCTGTGCCACGAATGAAATATCCTCTTATATGATGTGTGGTTAGTGAATGTTGAATTCATCCTGCAGTTCCATGCATTGCTTGCTTGAGTGGTAGAGGTCAGATTGCCACAGTAGGGAATTATCAAGTATCTGATTCTCTTCTGACCCTTTTCTGAAAAGAAGATCTTGGATATAGGAAGGGCATGGCACTGAAAAGCTTCAGTTGAATTTTAATGTTTGAAACACCATTTGTGCAAATTACACTATATATATATACACACACACATATATATATGTATATACACACACAATTGTTTAAGCTCCAAAATGCATAAAGAACCTCCATGAAAAATCTAATAAAAAATTAGATGAAGTTCTTGAGATTCTTTTTTGTAATTGATTTCTTTTTATTATTTTGAAGTAAGACCTTTTTCCCCTGAACATAGATTGCAAGTTTTTGCAAGTAGTTCTCAAGCACTTAGTTTGCCCACTGTTTGGATACCCCTAAGACTGTTACAGAGAAGCGGCAGGAATACAGGGTAGTGCCAGATGAATGACAGCTTTCATTCCTTTACCATAGTTAACAGCAAAGTTTCAGAAGTTGTCATCAGCTTTTTAAATGAAATTGTAAAACTTGCAGTGCCCATGTTTCCAGAAGCCTAACGTTCAGCTGTGTTAGGCTTCTTGTGGTGCTGACTTTTTCCTTGGCTATTTTGTGTCTGATTATCGCTTCTTGACATTGCTTTACCAGAGTCATTCATTTAAAAGGTCTCAGGGAGAAAACCTCAAACAAATGCCACTATTTTACTTACCATTGTGTCCCTTTGATATTAGACACCTGTTTTCACGTAGCAAGAAGGGTTTTTTTGCTTCTAATTTATTAGTTTACAGTTTTGATAACATGAATAGATCTACTTCAGATTTAGTCTGGTATCCTGCTACAGCTATAGACCTTTAAAAATTACACTGCACACCATACCTGTCTTCCTATATAGACTGATCATTCTGGGGGGACAGCCCTTCTTGAGAGCATATATTAGAGAAGGTAGAAATGAATTATGTGTGTATTCCCACAGGCCTTATTAAAGCAAGTCTATGTATTATGTGTCATACTCTAGATGTTGCAAAATACTTGTTCTGCTTACTGCATTGGTTACCATGCAGTGTGGATAGCTGAAGTCACGACAATCCTGTTCATCCTTTCAATTCTAATACTTGCTAGTAGGTTATGTTTATGTTAGAAAGATCATCATTTTTCTTTCATGAATTACCAAGTGCCTGAATGTTATAATTGTTATTCTGAGCCTAGATGAGTCATTATTGATAGAAAGTGGTGTTCCTTTCTTAAAGGAATGGGCTGTTCATTTGGAATGTTCAGTGTTACAGTTGTCTTTCCAATGACAATGATTTGGAATTTGATTTCCTTTTCAGCAACCAAGGATCGTTCTAGCAAAAAATATTGGTGATCCACAACAGGGCACTCTCAGTATTGAGTATCTAGATTAGAAAGTGTTCTGGGATTATCATACCCCCATACATTCTTAGAGGAAAAATTACTACTCTGTAGACTTGGTATGTCCCAGGTTATCATCCACATTTTATTTAAGAGTGTGTGGCTTTTTTGTTTGCTTTTATACAGGTGCTTTGTACTGTTGATGCTGCAAGACATAGACTTCTATTCTAGCACTTCACAGCACCATAAAAGATTGTGGAAAATGTGTGTTTGCCAGCATAACTAGTGTCCAAAATTTATGGATGCATAATATATAGAAATACAAGGGAAATATTTAAAATACAAGGGAATATTTAAATGTAGGAGGGGAAGTTAAGCTTTTAGATTTCTTAGGTGTTATATCTTTAAATACTTGACTTGCTATATAATTTCTAGGGGTNGTGGGTTTTTTTTCTTCTTGTACTTGCTTGCCTTTGTATTTTACAGGCTCTGACCTTCTGGCCACAATAGAGCAGACAGAATTACTTGGTGCTGAGAACCTTGTTAATTTTATGGCCCATTTTCACATGGAGCTCAGCTTTTATTTCCCCTCTCACTCTTTATTCTTGATTCAGTTGTTAGTAAGGTTTACTGAGCAAAAACACTGGTTGTATTATGGGAAGAAATCTAATCAATGCAGCACCAAGGGAGAGTCCTTCAGAGCCTTCCCTATGGCTGTGAGCCAGACTAGAGGTTACTACGAGGTTACTCTGTCTGACTTTAACCAAAATACCCATCTACTTCTGAAAAGGCTGCCGGCCGCCCCAACATGTGTAACAGAAGCTTCATTAATATCAGCTCCCAATATATATATACACCTGTTGTACCAGCCCCCAGCACAGAGCCTGTGCTTCCTATTTTAAACACTTTGCATGTCTGTCTGCATTCCCTGCTGTCTGCAGTTGCTGTGCTGTGGTACTGCAGGGCAGCTCACAGGCGGTACCTTCAGGGAATGCAGGAGGCTAAAGAAAGTGGTGGCAGATGTCAGTGGACTTTGCCAAATGCTATTTTTCAACTTATATTGTTTGAAAGATTCACTGGCTAATCCAGACTTTGTGGTACAGAAATATTCTCATTAGTCATGGCTTTAAGTGTGCATTTCTCTAACGCCTGCTCCTTTTTCAGGTGTTGGTACAGAGAATTGCATTGACATATGTGCAGGAAATCTTTATTTGTTTTGCAAGACAAACCCCAGCCCTCCTGTATGTGGAGTTTAACTCTTCTTAGAGTTGAATTATTAGAAAGATACAGCACTTTCTTAGAGCTTTTACCTGTCTTGGCTCCGAATTCTAATAAATCATTTGGCAGCAAAACGGCTCTAAGATAAACTTTTCCCCTTCGATGAAATATTTGTTCAGCACATTCTACAGTATAGGTTTATGTCAGGAGTTATACTTCTTCCTTGTTAAAGACAAAAAGAGAAGGATCAAAACCATTATCAGACACAACTGCTGATTCAGCACAGGTGCAAAAACTTCAGATACCCAGTGAGCCGTATATTTTCTGGCCACCTCGCTTGGTTTTCCTGACAAACACATTGAGAATTGCCTGCCAGTACTTCTTCTAGCCCTTGCCATATTTTGTGTAAAAGAGCAGTAAGTTGTTAAGGAAAGTATACTGTTCCCCCAAGCAGGTCCTGAGAGCCTCAGGTGCTCTCACCTGCACACAGGTGGTTTCCAGGGAACACCCTCCCAGTAGTTGTGTGGTTCCTGTTACACTATGAGTGGACTGAAATATCTGCAAGCAGGCGCGTCTGCTGTTGCATTCACAGTTTTCATAATTGTTTTCACAAGGACTGTTTGATAATATCTGCATTTTGGTTTTGTTTATAAAGTTTTTCCATAGAAATTTCCAGTAAGGTATGAATCCTAGCACCAGATATTGATGGCTAAGAGGAGGTTGCAGTTCTGCTGGCAGTGAGCTGCAGTGAATCAGAGACACTGAAGAAACTGAATTAGCTCTATTTCAGTTTCAGCACTTCTCTATCTGCAGTGATGTTCTCCCTGCCCATACCATGTTGCAGCATTTGATTGTGAATTGTAGCCTGAGAAGCATGTGGCAGTTTTAACAACACTTCGAGAGAAACAGTCTCCTCAGTTGAAAGTTCCCAAGAACGTAAGAGTTCTGGGCCAGAGAAGGGTCTGTCTTCCTACTGTCTTGTTTCCAGCAGTGATTAGTAGTCTGTGCTTATGGAAAAAATACAAGTGCTAAGTATATGGAATAAATAGGCAGAAGTGTTGCAGTTATTGAACTCAGTCACTGCATGGGGAAAATCCTCCTGGACTATAGGTGCAACAGGTCAGAGAATTCTTCGGCAAAAGCCTGGATTTGTATGGTTGGATCCACAGTCACGTACTGGGCATAGGGACCAGCACAGCACAAACACCAGAAAAGTCTGGGACTAAGCCCATGGGTTCCAGCCACTTGAAAATAATCTATTTGTAAGGGCATTCATCTTCAGTGACAGTAAATAGAGTGTTCAAATGCAACTAATGATTAATCTACTCTTAATTACTTTAGTAAACTGCTTCTTTCAATAATGGATTTGATTTGCATGGGTTGTTTTCATATTATTTCAGCATAAACCCCATTCCCTTAGTCTTTGTAGGTGTTGGGACTTGGTGATCTTTGTGGTTAATAGCCAACACTTTCCTGAAATGGGATTAGTGGTGCTGCTTTGAGGAGATCTAATTTCAGTGGGGTTCCAGTCAGTCATGTTGTTGGGATGGGGGGGGTTAATCAGTCAGAAGTGCTGATAATTTCTCCTTTCTTCCCACAAAATAAACACCTTGCATTGCTCTACAGTAAACTGAGGCTTTTCCATTTTAGCAGACACCAAGTGTCAGTTCTACAACATTGGTGTTCTATATTGCACTGCTGTCATGATGTGTAAGTGTTCAATTTCAATAATCATGAGTTAAAACTCATGCATTGTATTGCAGCCTTCGATGGAAAAGGGTGGCTTATGCCACTGACTTTCAAAAGCACACTGATTTCCAGTGTCAGCCACTAATGGCTGAGGTTATCATTAGCACCCTTTTTTGGTGCATTGCATTAGTGAGGAACCTCCAGCTCTGCAGCTTAGGCCAAAACTAGATGTAGACTTAAGCTTAGCTGTCTTGGTGTGTAGATAGTGAGTACAAAGGAAATTCCACACTCTTTTCTAGAGCTGCATTATCATTAGTTCTCTGACTCTCAGGCTGGGTCACTTGGCTGCCTTGAAGATTGTAGGTAACACACTTCTGCTATTTGCCTCCTTCTGCTTTTACTCACGTTACAATACAGTTCTTGTTGAAGAAGATCATGTTTGTTGTTTGGGAACAATATCCCTGATTTTCAGTAATGTCCCCATTCAACATAATACATAAACATATCTTTACTTTGAGTTCTATATATCAGTAAGCCCTTGAAGGCCCTGGAGTGCAGGCATTGTGCATTTCAGGATGCAAGTTTGATATGATGTTTCTTGTTGTGCATTCTCATGTTTCAGCAGAAATATATCTGGCAACTGTTGCTCTTCTATAGCCAGTCTAAGAGAGAGGGCTTTCTTATTATCTCTCTGGAGAAGAAATTTAAGACCCAGTCATGAAAACACTGACATGACTGAATAAAATTCTTCATGTCAAAACATCTGCAGGATTGTAGCCTAATATAATAATGGAATAGTCTGAAAACCATGTCTATAAAATCTCAATGTGGCACTGTATCAACACATACTCTGTATACAGCCTTAAGGCTGTCAAGTTTGAAGAGTTTCTTTATCTGTACCATTTCTATCCCATCCTGTGTCTGGACTTTTTTCTGCCTGTAGGTTCCCATTGGCCAGATGTCTGATTGAGGCTAAAGATTATTTTTGTGTACATTTTTGTACTTATATTCTCTGTTAAGGAAAAATATACAAGTGCATTTTTCTTCTTTATTAATAAACTAAGTGACAATTTAAAATAAATTCTTTCAGCTGTTCAGAATGGTACACAGATGTACTGGCACATTTCAGAGGGAGTTAAATAGAGAGCAAAGCATTACGTCACCTACAGAGCTGAGGAAGAGGAGCTGGTCTCTGACCATTAAAGCAAAACAAAGAAGTGCCAAGGTGGGGGCTTTGAGAAAGATAAACCAGATTGTTACCTTTCCTTGTAGATTGTGTGGGGAAGTGATGCCTTATTGCCTTTCATTCCAATGCCAGATATCATCTCACAGTGGGTAACTGAATCCTAATTTTTAGGATGCTTAAGTCTTTATAGCACTTTGCTCTCAGACTTGGCAGTGAAGAGAACATTCACTTGCATTTAGATCTAATTTAGGTGCATGTGTAGGTAATTGTTATTCCTAAGCTGCTGCTATGGAGAGAGGAAAGAGAGGCTCCTAAGGGATTGGTTCAGGCTATGTATGTTAGAGATGTACTGCAGGTTTCTCTCTGAAGGACCTTGTCTGTATCTGGACACTCTATATGAACCTAGAGATTTACTCACGTTAACTGAGACAGCAATAGAGAGCTGTATCCTCTCCCTGTCTCTACCTTTCTGTTCTGTAAACAAAGGCAGTAATTCTTCTCCTGTGAGGCTGGGGGTAACACTGAAAAGGTGTTGTGAAGCACTTGGATTTCATGGTGGTCAAAGACTGAGAAATGCCAAAATGGGAGGTGTCTTTTTTTGGAGGAAAACATTATTGCAAGAAGATTTGATGGACTGTTACATATATACAAATCTTAAGGACATTGTGGTGAAAAGTAACCTTTTCATAACCTTTCAACCTTTGTTCATAAAACAGCAGCAGAATTAGCTGAAAAAACCTAGAAGCAGTAAGAAGTTAATAGATTTAGCACGTGATGTGATGAGAAAGAACAACCACAGCATCAGTACCTTGGAATGACCCAGAGTAATTTATGTGGAGTGTGTAAGGGATGAAGCCTAGGTAGTTGCACTGTGAGTTCAGACAGCACCCTAAGGGATAGTTCCAGAGGTGGGACAGGGATGGAAGCCACAACCTTGGTGTTATCAGCACCATGCCCTGAGCCCATTTCAGGGTCAGTCTCACTCATGAGAGGGTTAACATTTACTGAATATTTGTTCCATTACGGGTGGTGTTTCTGCATAGCTTATGTGGATGTAGTTGTGAGAGGGTCACAATTTTTACAATATTTGTGCCATTGGAGTTATTATGGACTTTGAGTGTTATCTCACCTTAATCCACACTGAGGGGATCTGTAAATCTCAGCTCCTCTCCCTTCTCATAGTGGGAACATAACAGAGTGTTTTTTCATGTTCCCCATAGTTCTATCACCATCACAAAGCAAGAAACCAGAAATTGTTATTGCACCATACTATGTATATTTTTATATGAGATAGTGGCTTCTGTACTTGACTGTTATTACAAAGGATGCGTAAAGATATTACTGACACAAATGCATTATTAAAAATGTTAGTGTCCCTTGCTACTGAGACTAAACTGCTGAACACTACATTTTAGGAGTGATTTATACCTGATGTATTGATGTCCATGATTGGTCAATTAAACTGACCACAATTAATCTTTCTACTAGTGATTGGTATAGTAATTTTAAAGGTCTGTAAACAAGGATGATATTCAGGGGTAAAGGTTGAAATACTTTTGTCTGGTAACTTTTCTTTAAACTCACTTGGCTGTGAAAGGACACTTCTTTTACTCACAGCTTTCAAGATTTGCAGCTATTAAATTGACTGGTCTCAGGAATCTTGTCATAGTGCTTCCCTGAAAGTAAGCCATCCCTCTACAAAGTGCCATTCATGCCCTACTTACCCTCAATCAAGGCTTCCAAAATAACTTTGCAGTGGGACACTGGCCTTCTACTGAAACAGATTCCGCACCTGCAGAAAAGACTTTGGAGGCTATATTTAATATCTGTATGTCTGTTTCTCACTTTTTCCATCATAAGGATAACACAGAATTATTTCATTCTTTTTTTCTCTGCAGAAACAGAAAGAATGACTTACTGTCAGAAGAAAGAAAGAATTACTTCCGTTAGAAAACGGAAGAAGTGAAGATTGATCATCTCTGCAGAGGAAATGACAAGGTATGCATAGTAATCATACTGGAAACTGGAGATTCATTTCTTGCTGGTGCTTGGGTCTTCATGGTACATTACTTGTGTCAATAAAGTTTAAAAATAGTCCTCAGAAACCTTGAAAAAGATGTTTGGAAAAGAACTTTTTTCTTCTGTGTGATTGCCACAGTAAGTAAAGTAAATATTTATATGGTTATAAATATCTTTGAGATGCACCTTTTAACTCATTACTATGCTGAATTGTAGCTGTGTTTCTGCAGGTAAATGGCAATCACATTCAATGAATTGGTTTTTTGGCTGAGGCCAGTAAAAACAACCTTTCTCCAAGTACTAAACTGAAATCCCTCCAGATAGCATCAATGGTCATCCTTGAGGCTTAAAGTGCTTGTTTCATGGACTCATTTTCATCACTGTAGGCTCGGTTCAGCAGTGTTACCATTTTCTCTTCCACATTTATTACCATCACAAGGAGATGCACTTAGTACCTGTTTTGCACTGCGTTTAAAGAATGCATCTTTATACACTTGTCATCCTGAAAATTTGTATCTTAAGGGATGCAAAATCAGCACTACTAACAACTCCTGCCTCTCAAATATTTTCAGTAAAGTGAATGCTTAATATTTATCCAGCGAGTGCTCAGAGACCAGCACAAGGCTATATGCCACTTAAGTCCTGAGGTTAAATGTTACTTCAGTGATGCATAAAATTTGTATTGACCATCTGCCCAGCATTGAATTGAACCCATTAATGAATACACCTCACAGTATCACCATGAGATAGGGAAATCTCCATGTAACAAGTGAGAAAACTGAGCCCCAAGGGGCTTATGTAACCACTTCAAGTCCTACAGGAAGTGTAAAGTAGAACCAGTAAGGAAGCCCAGCTCACCTGACCTGCCATCCTTCCTATTTGGACACCCCTGCACCTGGTATCCTTTTCACTATCTTCTGTTATCAACAGCTGTGCACTCTTTATGTACAGTTTCAATCATCAAATTCTCTTGCAGAGAAACTTAAAACACAGCTGATGTGACCTGTGAATCCTTCTCGTCCATAAAGAACGACATGAGACATGAGGCACAAAGGCAGCACAAACAGCACCAGATGGCCTTCGTAACTGGAGCAAGTCAGCACAAAGTGACAACTGGGAGAGCTGTTGTTGTGACCTCCCTTTTTTATTTTTTTGCATAATGTTGAGAGGAAGACTATGCAGATCTTTCTGTAGTACAGAGAGGAGCTGCTGGTAGAGGGCAATCAGTGCTTTGCCTTTTGTAATCTTGCTCAACATCTCTTTGATTTCCTTTAGTAAATGTCAGGTCACATGTTGACTGCTTGCATTCTAAAGCTGAAGTATAAATCATCTTCTCAAGTGACAGAAACTGTCATTTTTCCTTGCAAAATATTTTTCTAACTATGTCTTATGTAACCGTTACAGTTGTTGACATTTTTCTTAAAAGCCCTGTTGGTTTGACACTCAGGATTCAGTATAAAGCTATAGACTGGGACAGAGAATTCTTCTGCCTTTGCTTGTATCTCTTTGCTTTCCCGTGAGCCAAAGAAAGAAATATTATGCCACTCTGAGTCATGCTGTAGAAAGGTGTTGTATTTTTAATATCATTAGAATTTTAAAAGAGGGAGAAAGATAAACCTTAGCGTAGTGAAACCAAGAGTTAATATGCTTCAATTATAGAAAGTGGCTATTAAATTTTGATGGGATGCTATGACTGATACTTCAAATAAAATGTTGATGTGGCAAAGTGGGGAGTGTCGATAATGAGTTGAATACTAGAGAAAGGCTGTTGATTTTTATGGAAAAATATATATAAAAAATACATGATCCTTTACCAGAGATGTTTTTGTGGAGATATCCATAGGAAAAAATCAGAATAGAGATTTCTTATGTCTGTCTTGGCTTGTGTCTACAAGAATGCAGCCCTATATAGCTATGTCTTGGCATAGATATAGGCTGAAAGTACTTCCCCATGTGAGATGTTTTACTGTGCCCAGTTTCGGGATGATACTGATTCCTGCCCAGCTTAAGGGTGATACTCTAGCATTATTAATCTGCTTTCCCTCTGCTCTTTCATACCTGCAGAAAAAACTGTTGATACGTCTTCCTGACAGGCGTTTCTCAGAGGAAACAGCTGCAGAATGTGGAATCAGTTGTGTGAAATTACTGCTGGCAAGGCCTTTGACCTTCGACTGCTGCTGGATCCAGATGAGTGATCAAAGAGAGTACTTTTGCAGGTATTTCATGTCTTCACCTGTCCTAATCTCACTTTAATGAGAAGTAAATTATTCTGGAAAAATAAGTTCAAGAAACACTTGTGTTCCTTCTGAGGGAATGAGTGTGATCTGGAATGCCAAGAGTTTGGTTTTGAGTGGGCCCATTAATCCTACTGCATCCAAGTCCAATGTTTTAGTTATATTTTAAGCAAGCTATGCTTGCTTTACCTTTATGGTAAATGCAGGATGTTTTAGGACTCTGAAGATACGCTAGATGTCTGTATTGACACAGTTTTCATCTCTCAAAACCAGCATCTGAATTGTTCAGTTAAGTATCCTGCAGCTGTAGAAGAACATTGCTGAATGTAGAAAGGGAAGTCAGATCTTGATCTAAACATCTCTGCTTTATAATGAGATACTGTCTAATAGCCTTCACAGCAAACAGTTACACTAAAGTAGAGACACATGCTACACATGCAAGGAGCACTTGCCCTCTTAAGAGAAGGAATGAAAAGTGCCCTCCTCATCCCCATAACTGAAGGCCAGACTCCCCACTGAGTTTAGAGCAACCTACCCTGGCATCTCGTGATCATGACTCTGGGGTTTATAGGATCACAGTTCCCTTCTTGTCAAAGCCAGAAGTAGGAGATGGTCCCTCTGAAACAGGTGCCCTGTGTCAGTCTAGGTACTCAAATGATCTTAGCACTGAAGATTCCCAAAGCTGGTCCATGGACATTACAAACTTGTTTTCCTCAGCACATAGAGGGGGAACACAATATTATACAGGTGTGGATGTGAAGCACAGATGTGGATATTTTAAGATGCATAGCCTCAACAGATAGGGGTAGATCTTAAAAGCCTTCACTATGGGTCAGCTTGTAACATTTTTAGGGGGACTGACAGCCAAGTTGCAGTTTGCCTTTGAAAGTCTGATGAGTTATTTTAGCATCTAAAGAAGCCAGAAGAACTGATCTTATTTTTCTGAAAACTTGACCCAGGTATTTGCCCAAGCTTATGAAGGAAATATGTGGTCCAGTTGGTAAATTAATCCAGGTCACCTAAATTTCTGCATACCCTAAGGACCTACCTCTCTCCCACCTTGCTTACTTTGCTGTTCTGAAGATTATTTTGCTGAGTACTTGGAAGGCAGTGAAGTTCTTCTGTGCTAATTAAATCTTTCTTTCTCCTACTGACAGCTGTAGCAGAGGGGAAATCCCAATAGGACTACCAAAGAGTCCTGTTCTGCATATTAGATCATAATGGGTCTGGAACCCTAAAGTCTCCAAAGGCTTACTGGATAATCTCTTTTTAAGACCTCTGTTGGTACCAGTTATCTCAAACTGCAAACCACTGTCAAGTCTCAGGAATCTGCAAGAGTAGGTCTCCCCAATCATTAGAAAAAACAACTTGAAGAGAAGGCTCTGTGGAGATCTTAGAGCCCCTTCCAGTGCCATAGGGTATCCAAGAGAGCTGGAGAGGGACTTTGGATAAGGGCCTGGAGTGACAGGTCAAGGGGGAATGGCTTCCCACTGCCAGAGAGCAGGTTTAGACTAGATGTTAAGAAGAAATTCTTCCCTGTGAGGGTGGTGAGGCCCTGGCACAGGCTGCCCAGAGAAGCTGTGGCTGCCCCATCACTGGAAATGTTCCAGGCCAGGCTGCACAGAGCTTGGAGCAACCTGGGATAGTGGAAGGTGTCCCTGCCCATGGCAGGGGCTTGAACTGGATGATCTTTGAGGTCCCTCCCAACCCAAACCATTCTGTGATTCCATGATTCAATACCTCAGGAGATCTGCAAAGAAAAGGAGGATGATTGAAATTTATGGCTGGAGACAGAAGTCAGAGGGAGAATTTCCCATTGTTTGTTTTAAGAAGTTTTTAACAGGAAAAATATTTTTCACTGACAGGTTGTTTGGATGATTGAATACACTGAAAACTAAGTATTTGCAAGGCCTAGAGAAACGCACTTTGATTTTCTGCTGGAAGACTGCAGTCTTCAGCCCTCTCAATATGAAGAACATTGGAGCCTGGCTTTCCGGCTGATGTTTCTAAAATGAACTTTAATCAATCATGAGAAAGGACTTTAATAACCTGAATTATGGCCCCCGGTGCTAGATCTTTGATAGGAGAGTGAGCCTAGCAGTACTGATTTTCTCATGCTCAGCATTTATTCTGATATTTTTTTGCCACTTGCTAGGAATGCATGTTTTAAGAAAACCTCGGTTTAGCAAGTGCCTTTTCCCATCTATTTTTCTGTGTTTAAGTGGAACATTTTTACATCATTCACATATATTTTTCCTCATTTTGAAGCAAATTATTTTTTTAGGAACTCCTGGATTCCGAAATCTAAAAATAGAAACTTCCTTCCCTCTCCAAGTATGACACAGCGTTTGTCAGCCACACCAGATGGGGAAGATGAGCCAAGAAAGCAGCATAGATAGTCAACCAATTTTATTTTTTCATTTTGATGTTTTTCTGTGAGGAGGCAAATGTGCTTTTTGACTCAATGTAGTTTTTTAAGTTCTGGCTTGTCTGTTTAGAAGAACTTAGAGTTGGTTTTGATAAAACAGACTGGAGAGATTAGAGAATTCGGAGCCTTTCTGAGAGAACAACAAATACCTGAAAGGGGCTGCCTTCATTTTTGGCCAAGAAATCCAATGGGAAGTGCTAAAAAACCCCCCATAACTGAAAACAGGATTTTCCTTTAGTGCTCTTTGTGCATTGTGGTTTTATTTGCTGCAGAAAAGGTTCTGTACAGTGCTGATTCTCCAAAGCAGATGGCAAACAATGATTAACCAGTTCCTTGCAACTGCTCACTAATGAGCAGACACCAAGTTGAACCAGTTATTCATATTGAATTAAGCTAAAAAAAAATCATTTAGTTATGAGCATAAATGTTCTCATGTAAATGGAAACTTTCCCAGAATAGAGCACTTGGGGCTGGATGGATATCTTCAAGCGTATTTCTAGTGGCAGAGGGTATGAAAAAGTAAATGATAGTAGAATATGATTATAGTTCTTAATGTAATTTCAAATTATTCCATTGTAAGTGAAATATTGATGCACAAGGGCAGGACCTCTGATCCATGTGCATTTGCAAGCCTGTCCTACGCAGCAGTAAGTGTCTTGTGTGTCTGCTGAGTCTTACTATCCTGTCTAAATCTTCTTTTAAGATTTGAGTGGAAGCACTGCTCTAACAGTAGTATCAAGGATTTTAGATTTATGGCATTAAGAGCTAATGGGAAGCACATTTGCTGTACATTCACATTCCTAAGCTGTTCTACTCACAGCACTTCAAGGCCAAGTGAGGCCTAGGATAGATGAAATTAAAAAAAAAAAAAAAAGAGAAAACATTTTAATATTAATAATTTGAGAAATGGTGTAAATACTGTCATCAATGAGATCATGATGAAACAGGCTGGGAGCAGCTGTGTAGGAAGCAGCTCAGCAGAAAAGGATCTGGGGGTCGTGATGCACAGGTTGACACCCACCAGCCGTGTGCCAGCTGCATCCAGGGCCGCACGAGCAAAAGCACATCTCAGAGCAGAGATCCTCCCTCTTCACAGCACTTGGGAGAGTGCGTTGGAATCATAGAATTATTTGGGTTGGGAGGGACCTTAAAGCTTATCTCATCCCACCCCCCTGCCATGGGCAGGGACACCTTCCACTGTTCCAGGTTGCTCAGAGCCCCATCCAGCCTGGCCTTGGACACTGCCAGGGATCCAGGGACAGCCACAGCTTCTCTGGGCAACCTGTGCCAGGGCCTCACCCCCCTCACAGGGAACAATTTCTTCCCAGAATCTCATCTAACCCTGCCCTCTGTCAGTTTGAATCCAGTCCCCCTTTCCCTGTCACTCCAGTCCCTTATAAGTATGTAGTCTTTCCCTGTCTTTCCTGTGGGCTCCCTTTAGGCACTGGGACATTTCGGTCACCCCAAAGCGTCTCTTCTTCAAGCTGAACAATCCCAATTTTTTTAGCCCTTCTCTCCAGCAGAGCTGCTCCATCCCTCTGATCAATGCTGTGTCCGGTTTGGGAGCACCCTTGTTCAGGAGAGAGACCAGCACTGGGAGAGCACACATGCACTGACTGACCCAAGCAGCACCACCGGGCTCCTCAGCGCTGGGCCACCTGGTGAGCACAGAGAAGCTGCCAGAGCTGGGCCGGTCCAGGCAGGGACGGGCAAGACAGAGGGGAGAGCTGCAGTGCTGCCAGCAGCTGCCTGATCACAGGGTGGGAGGGTGGAGCCTGGCTCTTCTCCGAGCTGCACAGCAATGGAACAGGGGCTGTCAGCCACAAGCTGGAACAAAGGACATTCCAGTCAGATACAAGGAAAATCTTCGAACCAAAGAATGGTCAAAGGCTGGGATAGGCGCCCAGAGAGGCTGTGGGTTCTCCATCCTTAGAGGTGTCCAAGATTCAATTGGGTGTGTGCTTCAGCAACCTGATTAATTAGACCTGCTTCGAATAGGAGGTTGGATGGGATGCTTTCAGGGGCCCCTTCCAATCTGAATTATTCTGTCATTCTTTGAATTTTTCACAACAAGGACTAAAACAAAAAAAAAAATATTGCAGACTTGGACCGCTGAAAGATCAAAAATGAGCAATTTAAGTTCCTTAAGTGGAATTAGTAACACTGTACATCTGCTTATTCGCCTTCTGGCATCAAAGAGTCAGGGGTTTATGTAATGAATAGTTACCTCAGCATTTTTCTGTATGGCTCTGCCTAAAGGGAAATCACAGCTTCACTACATGATAACAGAATTCTTACTGACTTCAGGAGGCTCTGAATTCTGCCAGCTTGAATGGGCATCACTGGAGGGGTCTTTAAAGTCAGGTAATGGTTTTAATGTGGAGAGAACTTCAGAGAATAGTTCTGAGTTTTTCTGAAAGTGTATTTCACAACATCAGAATCCTTTAGCATATACACATTAATTTATGCTAGTATTGGAAACAAACAAACAAACAAAAGGTATTTCTCTCAGCTTTGAACCTGTGTTCCTGTAAGGACAAGTATTTAATTGAGTTGCTAAAAAAAACAAGGGAAAATTGCAGGGAAGAAAAGCTTCCCTATGATCACCAAGTAAGAAAATATTTCCCAGCTTTGGAAAATGTTGGCCAACTCTGACATTTATACAGCTCATCTTACAGAGAAAGACTTTGTAAAAAATCTAAGCTTTATCAAGTGAACTTGCTTACATCCTGAAAAAGCCTGGGTTTTACAGCCAGGACAAAACATGTAAACTGCAGAATAAACATACAGTGCCCTGGTAGGGCACATGTTCTTTTACTGCCTTTCTGACTAGGAGGAAGGGGTTTTGACATTGCTTAGGCTGGCTTTATGCTGTGGCACTTGGCAGCAAAGCATATATAGGCCTGGTACTGTTATGTTTGGATGATAAAAAATGTCCACATACATTTCCTCTTCTTATCTAACCAGCCTGTTCTACTTCATAATGTTCTATATGCTACTGATTACAGCATTTTGAATTGTCTGGATTATGTGTGAGTACCGATAGTGATAAATTCACATTGGAGTCTACTTGGCCCATAAAAATTTTATGCAACTCTGAGGAAAAGTTACTGATATTAAGGAACCATTTTGGAAGCCAAGGTGCCTGCTTCAGCAGCCCAGCCTTAATCCTTTAATGCACTCAGTGTTTTGGATGAGTGCAGGTGTACGTGTAATTAAGAATTTAAAATGGTCCACGAATATAGAACAAAAATACTGCCTGTGCAATAGAGGTTAATTTCTGGAAAATAATGGCTACAGAACCATTTGGTAATTTTTTACTCTGCCCTTCCAAAAGAACAGTCTGGATCTAAGGAGTGTCTGTCACATGTTATTGCCAATTCCCTTGTTTGGCATTTGTGGTGATTTTATACTAATATTAATGATACATTTATGGTTTTCTTCCTCATACAGTTTAGCCTTCAGAACTTGTTTTCTTGGCAGTTGTTTTCCCTGTAGTCATGAGGGATTTTTACATATTTGTAGAAAATCTGATACATTTGTCCAGTAGCTGGAGCATTAAAAAGCAAGAAACATAAATCTTGCAGTTCTGAGGACTGGTAATACTGCTTTTAGGATTTGGGACGACCTTTTTTTGATGTAACACTTACATGCTTGTATGTGAATCCATTACATGACATACACCATGGTTAGCAACAGCTTTTGTGTGTCATGGCTCAGGTTCCCATACACTCCTGACAGTTTATACATATTCATAAGATCCATGACATTTTCCTGCATCTGCTCTTATCAAAGATTTCGTTTCAAAGCAGCACTCCATTGATGTAGTACACTGACACATTTTACATATAATTGCTTTTCGTCTGGTTGCATGATTATTTTGTGACACCTAGTGGATAAATTGATAGTGGTGCTGATTTAAATTGCCTCTGGCTTTTTTTATTCTCCTGATAAAAGTTCTGGCCTGGAAACTCAATTCACATTGCAAACACAGAGACTCTCTTGCTTTCTAACTTTCTTGTCTTTTTTTTTCCCCTCTTTAACTTTGTTCGTGGAATAACTTGCTCATAGACAAAGGTGAACAAATACCCAACACCAGTCTGAGGAAATCCCAAGAGTACCAAAATAATACAAGGTAGTAAACATTTGAAGATATTATGGTATTGTTTAGTCAGGCTCCCTACCTGATATTGTGTGATCTTCACACAATAACTTTTTCTACTGTATCAACTTTTTCTGAGGTGTGCTTCAAGCATGCAGTTCCATTAAGAACCAAATGTGCACCACATAAAGTTGTAAAAGATTGCAAAGAAGTACTTGTACTTACTACCCTATGAGGAATCTTAGAAATATCTGTTCCTTTAGTGTTCTTAGAGAATGAAGTCTGACGAATAATTAAAATATTATTCTATACACCCAAAAATATTTTCAGAATATTTACAGCAAGAGTCTAGAAATGTCTTAAATGCATGACCTACTTTCACAACTAAGATACGTCTTGTGAAGTATATCTTAATTTACATGTCATGGATTCTGTGCCTAAAGCTTTTTTCTCCAACAGGAAAATATTGAAATACTATCCAATGTGTTTGTTACAAATGCTGTGAGATAGAAAAGCAGGTACTTTTACATGGCTCTTACTTTTTGTGTTGATAAGGGGAAGGGAATCAATTATTTCAGTTGTACCAAATATGATTGCTGTATTTCTAAGTTGATACTAGTAATGTTCATATTTCTGTCTTCAGAGAAGATATAATCTGCTCCTGGCAAGATAGATCTTAAATTCTGAAATCTGTCATCCCTGAGCAGGCACAGAACAATAGCTTACATGATAGCTAAGATAGAATTTAGTAGTTTTTAAATAGGAGCTAAGAGGAACTGTAAGGCAGATGAATTTGGAGCGAAGAGGTTATGTATTTTTCATATGTGGGGAGTTGGAATGGAGTTGTGCACAGGACATGAAGAAATTGATTCTAAAGACCAACTACAAGATCTTAGGTTTCAGCTTGTTACTCTTCAGAGAAAATGTGTTGCATATTTTGACTCCCAAGAGGCTTCACAATCAGAAAATGTAATACTGAACTGTGTTTTTAATACCATCTGACAAGGCACTCATTCCCTGTGCTTTTCCTGGTTGCTCCTCAGAACAGTTCTCTTGTGACTCCCGTTTATGTAAAATTAGGGCCTGTAGCAACAGCATCATGAATAATGGACACGGAGAGGCGAGCACACCATGGAGCTCTGGCAAAGATCTGCTCTCCCTCTACCACCGCTTCAGCCCGATCATGAATGTTTAACCAGTGAAAGCTTTAGTCAGGTACAAAAATTTACACTAGAGTCCATCTGTGGAGAGCCCTGGTCACCTGAGAAAAGACAAGGTTGTATGGAGCTGAGCACAGGCAATGCTGTGTGTCTGAGCCCCAAGCCCTGAGCTGGAATTCATGAGGAATTCTCTTATTGCAGTGAGTGTGGTGTTGGCAGCACTACCCACTCAGCCCAACGCTCCAAAAACCTTCACCCCCTCAGCACACAGGCACAGGTGGGCAGAAGGGCCCTTGTGGTGAAAATGGCAATTTTCAGTGGTTCCCCCCTTGCTTTTTAAAGACTTGTGTAAAGCTGGGCTGGCCAAGGGTGTGCATAAGCCTCTTGGCAGTGTTGTTGGAGTGCTCCGGATGGAAAATAACTGGTCAGAGCAGAGTGTGTGCTTCTGAAATCATAACACAGCTTGAGAGGGCATCCCGTCCCAGGGTGATAACAAAGTTGCAGTGCACAGGGGTTTGCGCTGGTGACCAAAGGAAAATGCTCACTAAAAGGAAACAGGGAACTCCACAAGTGTCAGTGCTGTTAGCGGCAAATTCCTGGAGGTCCCCTGACAGGGACACAAAAACGCCTAACAGGGTCAGTGACAGTACTTGCTCTTGCAAATGGCCTTGTCTAATCAGGTCTATACCCTCACACCCTTCCCGAGCCCCAAAAGTAACCAGAAACAAACTGCAGCCTGGGTTTGCAATGCCTGTACAAATGACTTCTCTGTGTTAATGCATGTGGACTTCCGGGCCTCTGCTGGCTGACTGTCAGGTTGAATCAAGCCCACTGGCTCAACCCCAAATGCAGTCCCGATCCCAGAACATTGCTCTGCAATGGAAATGAATTTTAAGCTTTTAACAATATTTTAAAACAAACATGCTATACAGAACAGTGATTTCATGCCAGCTTTCCATATAATGTTATCCACAGTTTCAAAAGCTACAGGCTCTAAAGTGATCATCACAAATGGAACAGTTTGTAAAGGATGGATTTTGCTTGTCTGCCATCATATAAAGCTCCTTCTTCATTAGCACTTAAGTAACTTTATCCTGTTTGTGGTGGTGGCAAATGTAAGGGTGCATTGATGTAAACACAGAATTCTAGGCTAAATCCCTGTAACACTGGGTTATTCGGGGCTTTGACCTACTCCTGGCTCCCAGATCACTAATTCACCCACTCCTACTTGTCAGCTGCTTGATCTCACTAAGGACTAAAATTTAAAATGAAAGCCTTATGGGAGAAAGGCCAGAAGCCATTTTTCTACCAACTATGATTATTGGCACAGCTGCATTCTACAAAATGAATTTTAGTTTCTTGTTGAGGCTTACCCTGACAGATATTCCCTCTTGGTGCTTAATTAAGTTAGGACTTGTACATACTAGTTTTTTGCATGTCTTTTTAAAGAAAAACAATTTTCAAGGACCTAAATCCATTTCAGAGTGAAAATTCAGTTTTTCCAAAAAGGAATTAGTGGACTGAGATTGGGAATGGCATTTTTTAAAGAAGATGTGACTCTATTCAATTTTCCATAGCTTCTATAAGGAACTGAAAAAATGGCATTTTCTCAGTAGTGTCGTATAGGTTCTGTGTGACACTGTATAAATTGCATATATTAAAAAGCCAAATCCAGTTGACTTAAAATTCAGATGGCTTCAGAAATTAAGATTCTCTGTGTAGTAAAAGTGTTTCCCATCCTAAAAGAATTAAAAATATCACTCAAATAATTGCTTATGAGATGGCTGAGTCTTTAGCTGGGGAGACTGGAAGATTGTGATCCTGACTGTTCTCTGCATTGCTGACTGTGCCCAGTTTGCATTTTCACAGGACTTGAGGGGGAGTGGGAAAGGTGCAGTTTTGGAGAGCTGGAAATCACATCAAGTCAAAGATGAGGATGTTCAGTTTAAGTGTCTAGTTTTGTGTTCAAAGATGTTAAAGCAAATCCAGGTGATGTCAGCTGAGTTAGGTATAAGGTCCATTGCTCAACATCCTAAAACTAGAGAATCTTTGTGGGGGTTGTCTTTAACATTTCATTTTTGTGTGATCTGCATGAATACAATCTTCCCAGGAGCATGGAGATAACTGAGGAATGTTTACGAAATACTGTAAGAGAGGTGTTCAGTGCCCCTTTTACTATCTCTGTATGCCAAGAGAAAATTAACCTGACATACTCTCTTTGCTCTTTCCTAATAAAACCAATCCCTAATTTGTTACAGCTTCATCTCCTCTTGCTGGGACCATCTCCCAGCTAATCCAGCCCTTGCACTTGTGGTTTTACACATAAGATAGCAAGAGAACCTGTAACATTTGTTTATCATAAGATGTACCTCACGGACTTGCCATTTCCACACAGGTTTCACCTCCCCTGGACTCTGGATTGGCCCTGATTTCTGGGCTTTAGGATCTGGTGGTGGTCGTCTCTGCCATGGAGAGCTCAGGCATACAGTGGTGGCAAGCACAGCAGCTCACCTGGGAAGTCAGGAGATGGAAAGATTATGCCAGGAAAACAGGAGATTGATCTGTAAGTCCTACAAAACTAATAGCTTGTAATACATGGAACAGTTCTGTGGTGGCTTTCAGAGCTTATTTTTTTTTAACATATCTCCTTAAATGTTTATATGCTTAAGATCACAAGTGCAACATATAGATCTACCAGTGCTTAGCCCTGGTTTAATTTCTGTATTTGTGGAAGCTTTGAGACATTGAGTGTTTCATCATTCCCTGGAATACCAGCTTTTGTGGCTTTTTAGCATTCAGAGTAGTACATAAGCAAAACACAGAGATAAATGCAATGGAAAAATAACTATTTTGTCAGTGTAGGTACTGCAGTTCATGTAAGCAGAAGACATGATCCCACCTCCAAGAAAAATGATGTGTATTTTTGATGGAAAACCGTCTTTTCTCTAATGCAGTCCCTTTTGAAACTTGTTTAACATTCCATGCATTTCACAGCAGAAGTGAAATGCTAACATACACCTTTAGAACATGTCTGTGGTGATGCATACACCTTTGGTGCACACTCAGCCCGAGCTCCATGGTTCTGCTGCTCGCCAGACATCCCTACACCCAGTCAGGGTGTTAGAGCAGCTGTCATTAAGCACATCCCATTTTCTGATAACCTTTGTAAAACCTTTCTGGAAGGTCGTTTCTATGGAGGAATTTCCTTGACTTGGCATGGTTCCACACAAGAGTGAGGAAGTTCCTATGCAGATCTGGCTGGTCAGTGTGTTAGATGGACTTATTTAAGCTGATGTATTTAAATGCTTTTACATTCTGTTGCCTTTTTTTTCCCCATACATGAAATGTTCAAACTTCAGAAACATATATAAATTACTGCAGAGCTCAGAGACATTTAGCCAGAGAATTCTGACTCGTTTCACAGCTGCTCCTTTTTCCCAAATACTTGCAAACAGTTCAATAATGACAATGGCTCCACTGAATATGTAAAACTATTTATTACAGAGAGCCATGTTGCACTGCCTGGAATGTTCTATGTAATAAAGAAAGGGTGAACAAAATTTATATAACTGATTTTAACAGATAATGGAAACAGTCATTGGCCCCTAAATTCTTTTTGATAGGTAAGCTTGCTGCACATCCAGAAGTGTCATTTTGAACATCTGTGACTCATAATTTGTGCTGTATTGGATAATCAGGGCCTCCCTCCTTCAAAGCCACTGAGGCCAAGCGAGGGTGTACCTGATCTCAGTGGTGTGTGAATTGCTCCTGTTCTTGAAAGAAGTCTTCCTGATGAATCTGAGGAAAATGCTTCCCTGCAAAACTGTGCCTATGGTTTGCACAAAGCAGGACAGCGCACCTGACTGCTCCAGCACTGGGGAACACCGTGGATGAGCAAACATCATGGCCAAAGTTCATCACCCATTTGTGCTTTATTGCAACGGAAGGAGCGATGAACTCGCTCCCCTAGTTACAGCCTGGCCTCACTAATGGCCAGGTGAAGATGTGAGCAAGCTGCTGGACACAGCTAATGCTCTGCAGCTGAGACAGACACTTGTGCAGAGGAGGAGCCCTCCTGAACTGAATCTTAGAAAATCCTGTGCATCTCCTCCGAGTGGAGGAGGAGGCTGTAGAGGTCTGGTTCTGTAAGTTTTTCCCACTGTGCCTGCCTGAAGGTCTGGCAGAATCTGTCCTGTGTTGTCAAATTACAGGAAAGTTTCACAACTGGGGAAAGAGCTGTTGTTTGCCATTTTTGAAGCAACGGTATATAAGTAATGAGTGAAATCACAGTACATGTTGTATTTCCCAGGAGTCACAACATCTGTGTTTGTAGAGTATTTTTTGCTTCTTGAAGTTTGCATGCTCTTTGAAGGCAGTGTGTAATTTTGGTTATATTTAGTTAAAAATATATTTTAAAATACACTGTATGAAATGTATCACCCATAGATCCAAGGAAACTGAATCCTTCCCTCTTCTAAGTAATCTCTACCTGAAACCTCTAGGGAAGTTACCTGCCATGATACTGCTTTGGCACTGTCCTGCCCCAGAGGAAGAGGGTAGCATGTTTTCCTGCCTGATCTGGGCCCTGCTGAATTTGATCAGGAGGCTTCCCTTGGCTGTAGTGTCCACTTTGGCATATCCTCAGCCATTTCCCCCACAACGCTCTTCCCAAGAATGTTTGTGACATTTTTAATCCTGAATAAAGTCTGTAGGAGCAGAGTGGGGACTGTACATCACTTGGGAAGCCAGAAGACAATTGTTGCATGCAGAGAGGTTGGAAACTGCTGGTCTGGCCTGCATCCAGACCCCAGACCTTGCTGGGGAATGTCCCTGCCTCAGAGAGCCTCAGGCCCTCTTCTTCCCTGGTAATCTCAGTTCACTCCAAGAGCACACACCCAGGGCATTTCCTTCTCCCTGGGAGCCAGGGAGACCTAGCCTTTGTAAATCCTCATGAGGTTTTGGGGGGAAGGTACCTTGAAATTGCAAAATGCTTGTTCTGTGTTGTCTCAGTCTGTTCATTAGTAAGACTTTTAGTTACATAACAATCCTGCTTTAAAACTGTCTGTTCTCCTGTAACATCACAGAAATAGGAGACTTGGCCCCCTGCCTTTTGAAAAGCGACTGCTGAGGTACTTATTAACATCAGTTCCAAGACATTTTTCAGTGAGCAGTGAGAATTGGAATATGGAAATGTCATATTTTTCCTAGTATTAAACAGTTGTTAAACTAGAAACATAACTCTTGCCAGATAGTTATTTCTTGTGCCTGTCGTCTTCATAGAAGGAAAATGAACATGCATTTTTCTTTCATTAAGTATTTTAAAGTTCATCCTTTTTTGGTGATCTAGTCAATTAAAATAAGTTTATGAGCAGCTTGTGAGAGCAGAAGACTAATTAATTTTAGGTGTTGGATAAAGCACATTATTTTCCATTTTTGTCTGCTAATGAGTATTACTAATATCCATAATAACTGATCTTCACAAATAATTATCTCAGTAGCATTATGAATTAACAAACTACTACTTTTGTGGGAAAACATACATTACGGCAACATTATATCAGCACAGCACCTAGAGAAAAGAATCTCTTAATACTATTTTCATAGAAAATAAGAGCATCTTTCAGAAATGGTTCATTAAAGTTCACCATTTTTTCAACAGGAATGAACATTTTCCAGTATCTCACCTAGTATTGCCTCCAAAAGTGTAAGTTAACTCCAGATATATTAAAGACAGGCAGTGTACATCCCTAGAACATACTCCAGAATGTTGCTTTTCTTTGGATCTCTGTTTCTGTCTCTTAGAGTCACTGAAGTCAGCTGTGAGTGTAGGTTCTTCATCCAAAATTCCATTTCATTGGAGTTGGTTTGTTCTGTGGGGTAGTTTGGGCTTTTCACTACTGTGAATGCATCCTTTTAGAGCCAGACTGGTTCTTTGAACTGGTTTCACTGGACCATCCAGCTTAGAAAGGTCACATTGTTTTTATCCTTCCACTATAAAGTAGATGCTTACAAAAAGTCCCACTTTTGAAGTCACACAATACTCAGCTTTCCTCCAATTATATTATGTAATGTTGTTCTTTTGATAGAAGCACAGGGTTTATTTTACACAGAAAACACTTTCTGAGAGGTGACTGTGAAACACACCCAGCCTTGCTGAAACTGCACAGAATTTCAGCTCCACTTCAAATTCTTGGCTCTTAGGAAAAATACTGAGATCTCTGATTGCACACATAAAGAACTTGTTTATTTTAAATAGTTTATCTAAAAAACAGAAGTACAGGGTAGGGTTTTTTTTCAGAAGATTATTGGGAGAGTAGTAGACCATTCCAAAAAGCTGATACCCAGAAAATGCTGAGATTTAAGTACACCCTTAAGTACGTAAAGACTGTCAGGGTTTCTGCTAGAGAGCTTTCCAAAGGCGTTCTTTATAGTGGTTAAGAGTAGCTTCTGGTACCAGTTTTGGGGGTTTTTTACACTGATGAAATGTTGAAGTCTCTCAAGGTATTCCTTTGGTATGGTCTAGAAAGAATATCATCCTGTTTGGCCTACAAGGGCTTTGAGGTTCCAAGGGGTGCAGTTCAGGGTTGGACAGTGTTCCATTCCTTGCAGTGATCTCAGCATGGTCAGAGTTTCACCTGTCCTGTTTTGTCCAACAAATGGCACCATGTGCAGCTCACAGCAACCAATAACCTCTTTCTACGTGGTCTCAGGCCACTACAGTGAAATGATGTTCAGTGTTGATGGCATTACATTGTCCTATATAGATCAGCACATTGATACCAATTTGGTCAGATATCTGCATTCCCCTTCCTTCTCTGCTTTTTTTGTTTAAAAGTGTTTGTTCCTTGAAGGTGAAGTACCTGATACCTCTCTCTGCCTGTCTCTGCAATGCTCCTAACATTCAAGTTATAAAAATAATTTAAAAACTATTCTCTTTTCACTGTACTTTTCTCATATCTGTCTCTTTTGAGTTGGGGTCCCTGTGGGCCAAGGTGTAATTGTGGTAGTACCCAGTGAATGCAAAAGCTGATGCTCTGCATGTTTCTCCTGGAGAAGGAAGCTGCTCTCTGCTTTTGCACGTGTTCTCACCCACCTTATAATTGTTTCAGTATGCAGTGAAATACAATTGAGACATGTTTTGTCTTGCTCCTCTCTTTTCAGATCCCCATATAGTGATGCTGAAAGCCAGGGCAGATGGCTTCTGTCCCCCTGCAGTGTGACCAGCTGCCTTCAGGGTGAGATTTGCCGAGTGAAACAACTCTCCTTGATCCATGTGGGGCTGATGGATGCAGCACTTATTTGTGTTCTTTAATTAACTAACAAAAGGTTAGTTCACTGATTAAGGTAGGGTGTTTGTTTTTAAAGTTTGCTTATTTATTAGAGCAGTGTTTATATTAGAATACAGACTGATATCTCAGTTATTCTCTCTTCTTTAGATCTGCCCTGAATGGGAAGTGTTGCTGTCCCTCAAACCAGGTGGCAGCGAATAACAAGCCCCTCAAATTTGAGTGTAAGTATAAGGTTACAGAAGTTGATGGTGCAGTGGCATTTCTGCTAATCCCCCTAACCAAGGTCTGTGTGGTACAGTGGGGTGAGTTAATTTGGTCATCATTTCAGAGCTGGGATACTACTCAGTTAGGAGTATTGCTGAGTAGGCCACAATTCCTCACTGTCTTGACAAAATCATTGCTCAGTCTTTGGGGTTTACCTATGTGGAACTTGGGAAATTCACTTAGAGAACCTCAGCTCTTCCCCATTAGGATAATGGGGGAGTATCTGGAAGCACGTTAAACAATCCCTCCAAGTCAGCATCCATTCTAAGTCATAGTGATGCCTTTCCTGAAGTGACAAACTGGTTTGATAAGGTACAATCATGTAGGAGCTGGAAGTACACAAATGCAGTTATTAAAAATGAATGCTGTATCCTGTTTCCCTTGTGTATCTTGTCACTGACATGACTTCACAAGCTGCAAATATATTAAACATTTCAAACATGAAACTGGAGCTCATTAAGCAGAATGTTGACTGATATATAGCAAACTCTTTCAAATTCAAGACTATTAACATTTGTCTCCAGAGTTTTTTTGTCTTCTAGGTTGTCACCAAGCAATCCAGCTGTCTGGGAATACAGCCTGCGCTTCCTGTGATCAGAGTGTGACTGTCCTTTGGGGTGAGGTAGTAGGTTGTATAGTTTTAGGGCTATGCCCTGCCTGTCAGATAACTATACAATCTACTGTCTTTCCTGAAGTGGCTGTGATGTCAGCGCTGGATGTCTCTGGAAGACAACGCAGATATTTTTCAACTGTACCATTCTCTGGCTCTGCCTGCGTGTTTGGTTCTTGTACACAAATGTCCTTAGAGTGTTTAGGCTCCTGTATTTCCCATTCAGGCTCAAAAGCCATTTCCTTCTGGTGTTTTCTGAGAGCAGGTGGGGTGTGACTGCCAGGACACAGAGGTGCAACCCAGTCTGCAATGGATTTGCTCACACACAGCTGTGTGGGACTGCCATGGGAGTGGCCACTTGGAAACAGCTGATCCATTTCTCCATTGTTTTCTGGCATTTGTCTTCATATTAAACATAAAATGGCACTTTTGATTCAGCAGCTGTTTAAATCCACTTGGTGTAGGCTGTTTGAGAAACTACAAAGGGATGAGCTGGATAAAGCCCAAAGAGGATATCTTCCAGTCAGTCGTGTTCTGCTCTGGAACTGGTAAATGCTTGAACCCTAAGTAAAAGCACTCTTTAATCAGTTTTGGATGCTGATTTAACTCAGTTTTTTATTACATATTACTGGTTTGGGAGGGACAGTGTTTGCCACTGCAGTTCTCCTGTCTCTGAAGTCCCTCCACCAGTTCTGTCTGACTCTGAGACAGAGCTGTGGGGAAGGGCTGAGAGGTCACACAAGGCCTTTCTAAGGCTAAGAAATGTGTGGGCTGAAGAGTGATAAGGTAATTTACTTACAAAATGGTAAATTGTTTCCTTCAGAAGATGCACGTGATGCTCTAACAGGATGAGGTAGTAGGTTGTGTGGTTTCAGGGTAGTGATTTTGCCCCAATCAGGAGATAACTATACAACCTACTGCCTTCCCTGATAGGCAGCATAACAACATCAGTGTCTTAATTCACAGAGAAACAAGAGCTAAAGTACACCCCTGATACACTTCTGAGACCAGCAAAGTAAGTCTAGACAATTGTCACTATCCTGTCCCTAATAGCTCTACCTTTAGATTTTAAATGTAGATTTTTGATAACTGCCTGCAAAATAATTATTCTTTTTTAAGTCTTTATCATGAAAAGCTGAATTAAAGATTTCCTGCTCTCAATCTGTTTCATTTTTGGTTCATTTGAGTGGGATAAAGTTACTGGGAGAAATGATTCCAAAAATGCTGTAAACTTGCATTCAGGAAATTTGTATTTCCTCGACATCTGAGTTTGACTGCATCAAATTTTACTAGCAATGCACTGGTTTAGTTCAACCTTACCTCTCCCTCAGGAATCTTGCAGTGTTTTACAAATAGTACTAGGTTAAGTCACACAACATTCTTCAGCAGGTAAGCTTTATATTGCAAGGGAGAAGCTGTAACAATGAAGATCAAGAATGAGAATTAAAAAACCAGAACCAGACATCTATTTAGTCCCTCAGTTTCTCATAACAGGCTTACTTAATGACATTCAGTGTCCCGAAAGAATTCTCTATCTAAAAAGCACAAATTGCATCTGAAAAACTACGGACAAAAAGTGTTTGGTCATTAAAGATATTTTGAGAATATGAACTTTAGAGTCTTACAAGAAAATCTGCAGAAGAAAGGGAATATAACAACAAGGTGCTGGGTTTGGTTGTAGACACAGAAATTGTTCTCCCACATGCAAAGTATACCCAAAAATAGGAGTCCTGTAAACTTTAAGATTTCCTTGAGGCCAGAGGTATCAGACTGGTTTTGTATAACCATTAGTATATATTTTGATTATACAGCATCCTGTTACTGTAAACTGGAGTGAAAATTGAAGGTAGTTGTAATCCTGTGTTTCTGTCTGCCGTGCTTCACAAGGGCAAGCCCTCCTCCCCTGAAAAGCTTTCCGCTCATCTCTGTGGCTGGGAGAGCTGTAACATGCACAGTGAAAGCAAGTGGAATAACTCACGGTACAGTCAGCAGCAAAAGGGGGTATTTTATTGCCTCTCTGGTCCAAAAACACCACACGTTATCTGGAGTCAGGTGGTATTTGAGGTCATTCAACACCTCAAAACAGGGCCTTTCCTTCATACCTTTACCAAAGGTTTGGAAGGTTATTTGACTTGGGTTCATAGAGATAAATAAAGGCTGTTGGTACAGGAGGAAAAGTTGGTGCATGTCTGAAACACCCACGGGAGAACAGGTAATAACTCTGGCTGGTTTTGATCTTCTCCATTCCTCTGGCTGTGCATCTCTAAATGCAGCACTGCGGGTCCTGAGCTCTTTGTTGAAGCCCCAGGGCTGCAGTGCGAACGTGAGACAAGCTGGGGTAGTGATTGCAGTGTGTGTAGCCTAAAGCACTGCTCCCCAGGATGCAGAACGGGCTGGAAAGCACATTCCTGCATTCAGTAAATACAGAGCAAATGTTCTCTCTGGGACAGTGGGGCTAACAGAGGGGAAACGCTGTCCACATTCTACAGCAGCCTGTTAGATCCCAACTCTGAAGTACTTTTCAAATCTTCTGGCTCTGCCTGGGTCAGCATTTTGCTCTTGGTAATGAGCTGTGAGTTTTCAGATTCTAGTCGTTCTGGCAATCCCATTAAAATAAAGGGCCAAAAATATCCATAGTGTTCTCTTCTCTAGGATCAACGGTAAATGCAAAACCATGTGCCTGTACTTGGCAGCGTGTGAGCCTGCAGATAATCAGGCCTGTCCTTAGCAGTGGCTGTCATTACAGCTAATGACACTCCACCAGAAACTTGAAAGCACAGTTCAGGGGCACTGGGTATTTCACAGAACTGCATACTGAAAATGTTTGTATTCAAATGTAAGCAGCAGCTTGGCCTGCTGGAATCACGAGGGAAAAACAGCTGGGTGTTTTAAAACTCGAGTCAGCATTACCGCTTCTTGAGGTCTCATGCTGTTTGTTGTACACATCAGGTGTGAGGAAAGAGCTTAATCATGAGTGCACGTAACATCACGTGAGAACTGTGTTTCATGACATGCACTTTTATAGTGTGTGTCTGCTTAAACATCTCTCTTTGATTTAGTGTGCCAGCAAGTATTCATCGATGAGTAGAAGGCTGATACATCTTGCTGGAACAAAGCCTGTACATTTGCTTGTAACAGGGCAGGTAAAAATTGGTGGGTGTGGGATTTTCTGTGAGGCCAGGACTTCAGTATTACTTTCCCTTCTGTGCCCTGGAGAAAATGCATGGTGTTTTGAGACAAAGCACAGAGAAGACATTTAGCAGCTCTCTGACACTGAAGCCACCATTGAACTTTGGATCTCCACTGTGTGGATGTGTTAAGTATTCTGCCTCTTTTTCCTTTTCAAGGCTCTTATAGTTTTGTTGGGTTTTTAAACATGAACAGACCTTCTTATTCTCTGAAACCAGTTACCCAGTGTAAAAATTTTTACTTCATTTGACAAAACACAAAAGCAAAAGTGGATGTTTGCAGATAACCCTACTAACTACCCCAATGACATGTGCTGCCAGCCCCGCCTGTGAACACCCAGCCTTGCCCCGTGTATGGGTGCCATTGAGTGCAGCTGCTGGGGCTCTTCCTCAGGGGCTGCAGCAGAGAGGCAGAACCACAGAACACAATAGTAGTTCCTGGGCACCCTGCTGAAAGGGCAAATTGCAAAGGGGTGTTTATACTGGGGGAGGATCCGAAAGCCCAATAAGATTGTAGTTGATGTGCCAGTCCGTGCTGGTACAGGTGTGACATGGCACACCACATCTTGCTTAACAGCAGTTGTGGTTGCAGGTAGAGAGCTGGTGCTTGTTGGGAAATTCAGAAAGCCCTGCCTTCCCTTGGGTTTGGAAAGGGTTCCCACCAGGGGCCTGGTCCCAGCATTGTGCTCTTACTGGGAGGTGAAAAGTAGAATCACAGAATATCCTGAATTGGGAGGCACCCACAGGGATCATCGAGTCCAACCCCTGGCCCTGCACAGACACCCCAACAATCCCACCCTGTGCATCCCTGAGAGCGTTGTCCAAACTCTCCTGGAGCTCTGGCAGCCTTGGGGCTGTGCCCATTCCCTGGGGAGCCTGGTCATTGTCTGACCACCCTCTGGGGGAAGAGCCTTTCCCTGATACCCAGCCTAAGCCTCCCTGACACAGCTCCAGCCATTCCCTGGGTCCTGTCCCTGGTCCCAGAGAGCAGAGATCGGAGTTGCCCCTCAGGAGGAAGCTGCAGACTGCAGTGAGGTCCCCCCCTGTCCCCTTTTCTCCAACTGAACTGACCAAGTGCCCTCAGCCACTCCTCATATGGCCCCTCCAGATCCTTCACCATCCTTGTGTCCCTCCTTTTCATGCTCTCTAAGAGCTTTAGGTCTTTCTTACTATGGTGGCCAAAACTGCTGAGCCCTATGAGTGGCACACTAACCTTGAGTGGCAGAAACATGAACAAAACATGTTAAAGTTGTATTGGCATTGCTCTGATCCGTGTCACTCATGGATGGTTATCCATGAAGGCATCCAGGTATTAACTTCCATTACAAAAACTATGGGAGATGAGAGCCTAGGAAGATGTCTTTGAGGATCTGGGATTCACTGATGTGCATGTTCAGATTTCACCACAAAATCAGTGCCAGCACTGCTTAAAAAAGCAAGACAGTTATCAAAAAACCTAGGCCAAAATAGCCACTGGTTTTCAAAGAAATCTGTGTTCCTAAGTTACATGGACACTTTCAATTATTCTACAATTAAAAGTAATGAGCACCATTTGTGATAAGCATTTGATGGTATAAAGACTTTTGTTTGGTTGTGGGATACTGTTCATGCCTGGTCTCCAACACAAATCAAAACCTAACAAGGAACCAGGTGAAGAGACAGTTGCAAATGAGTTCCCTGATATGTTCACGTTCCAAAGGTTCTTGCTCTGGGTTTTCCCCATCCAGCTTGCTTACACAAATGTAAACAATAATATTTCCATCCTCAAGGAGCCCAAGTGAGACTTCATAAAGCAAACAAAGTGTGTTAACAAGGTTTCTTAATCAGCTGAAAGTGAGCAGCAGTTTACACATTAATATCTGGTTTTAATTAACACTTGGGAGAGAGTGAGAAACACTTGATGCACTTTGAAGTAACACAAAAGTACCACTCTGAGACAGTTCTCAATGTAAACATCTAAACTGAAAATAAAATTGTTCCTGATATGGTAAATTGGCATTTCCGTTTTGTGAAAAAAGGCAGTTTAACCCTTCCTTTCCACAGTAAGGCAGGTCCTTTGAACATCTCGCTTTTTGATGATGAAAACATCTCACTTGTAGTGAAATTATTAAAACACACTTCACAGCACTCAGGGATCTGGGAGGTCTCAGTCCAGTCTTGGACTTTACAGTCCTTCCTTGAGCAGATTATTCCTGTGTGGAAGCATATACTCTTCTCTGGCTTCAGCCTGGATTTGGTACTGTGTTTCACATCTGGTAAAAAACTACCCTGCAAGCTTGAGAAATTATAGTGTAGCAGTGACTATTTGAAAATCAGATGGGGAATCCCACAGGTCCTATTTTTATTTAGTCTTGGCTTGCTGGCTCATTCCAGTGACCTCCGATGAGGTTTGGCATAGGATACTCATGGTTGCAACATACATTTTTCCTCCTTTTTATATAACTTTTTTGCTCCAAAGTTTCAACATGGCCACAACTTTGGTTGTATTTTCTTTTTCTTTCCTCTTTTTTGCTTTTTACCATGGGTAGAATAAAATGATTGATGGCCCAGGATTCAATGATTTACTTCCTGCATCTTTGCAAAACTTAGAGTCTGATTTTGGAAGTTTGAATGGACAAATATGTTTTCATTTCATTCCCCTTTGCAATTCATCTTTTCCAGAGTTTAATAAGTTTTAACTGTAGCACAAAGAAACCTTATAAAAAAATTACATCCATCATATTATACTAGCTGGCAGAAAAAAGAAAACTTTATTCACAATTTTTATTAAAACTTGAGCAAAATTGTTTTTAGGAAAGTCTCCCTCAGAAAGCTTCCACACTTGAAAGGTTTTTCCCATTAGAGCAAAGAAAAAGAGATTTTACTATCCAGAATATTGTAACCTATCCATAGCTCCAGCTCTTCCCGAATTTCCAGTGGAGGAGCTACATCTGCAGTGGTTTGGGTGAGCATGTGGGCACACACTCCAAACCAGCCGTCGCTCACACACAGCTGCGAAAGGTCCATGGTGATGGTGGAGCTTTCCCTGAGCCAGAGCCGTGTCTGCAGCTGGGGCATGACAGTGGCTTCGCCACAGGTGAGCCCAGCCAGGTGTGGTGGTTGGTGTCCACAGGTGATGGATGCCAGGTGGGGGCAAACCTGGACACACATGGCATGAGCGGTGGCCGGGCTGTGCTCCCACCCGCGGGGTGTGGCACATCCCACAGGACATTCCCACCAAAGGCAGCCGGGTGCACTTTTCCCCAAAGAGTATTTAAAGTAGTTTTATCACTGTTCAATCTGGAGACATTGGAACTCTTATTTCTGAGTCAGGTGTGCTCACCTCAGACCGAGGGCAGATGGGCTCCAGTGGCAGGGGCCAGGCTGCAGCTGCCTTCCCCCCAGTTCTCCCATCTCCCATCTAAGGCCTCTCCAGAGTGATTTATGGCTCCCTCCGAGTGCCTGGGATGGAATTAGAGCGCCTTGTATTACATGGTGCCTTCCCTGTTATTCTTGCTGCACGCCACAGATTTATGATGGCTTTTAAGCCAGGCAGCACGTAAAGAAATATGATCTTAAAAAAATATAGAAGGGACCAAAGGAGGTCAAAGTGTGGGAGCTGAACACTATATGGTGATCCGGGATTTCCTTTTATTTACTGCTCACACCTTTTCAATCTCAAGTGGATTTGGGCTGTCTCAGGCAGCCCTACCCCACATAATCCTCTGAGCCCAGAGACTTTGCCATCAGCGGATGTCTTTCATTACAATTGAGCACATGTAGGAAATCCCAAAATGCTGCTGGTTTAATGAGTTTTATTTAATGGTTAAATGAGTTTTAGACAGAGTGCCAGAAATACGTACAGCATCAGGGTAGGTAGGAACCCCACATTCATCCAGGCAGACTTTCTGTCTCCTGACATCTCGCTGTGGCACCAGCTGAGGGTTTTCTAGGTCAGTGGTGTCCTGCAGAGCTCCTCTGCTTTCAGTACTGAAGGAGAATCATTTGTGAGTCTTTCATGGAGACACAGAGCAAAAGCTGTGCCCGAATCCATCACTAGGACTGTGGGACAAGGAAAGTAATGCTGTAAGCAGTTCTACTTTATAGCTTTATTTACATATATTCATCAATTATTCCTAAACTGTAGCACATAAGAAAAATAGAGGCCTTGCCCTTAGCCCACAGATGGATAATGTGAGATCTGAAGCAGGTGCAAGGTGCCTCGAGCACAAGGGCAGAGCTGCAGGGAGTCACCTGCAGGACCATGGCCTGCCTTAAACACTGCCTCAAACTGCAAAGTGAAACAGCTGGCAAGGGGGAGGGAATTTGTAGTTACAGCCAACAACTGACTCCTGAGCCAGTGACTGCTGGTGAGAGCCTGGTCTTGAACCAGAAGCCAAGAGCAAGAGCCTTTTCTCTCCTGGGTGAGGGCTGTAATTCCCTCCAGCTACAGAATCATTCTCTCTATTAATAAAACAAGGTCTGGTGTGCTCCCTTTCATTCAGATTTATTATCATTATTTCTCCATCTGGGGAAAGAAATTTGTCTCCCTTCTAGCCTAGGGCTGTAGCAAGGTTCCCATGNGGGGTGCTGGTGGTCTGTTTCTTTTTGGAGGGCACATAACAGTTTGTATAATAGTTCACCTGCTCTTCTAAGCTTCCAGAACAACATCCTCTTCAGTTCTCCAGCTGCTGGTTGCTGCTCACACTGTAAGCCCTTTCCAGAGCAAGGAGGGTTGAATCAGGCTGGTCCCCAGATGTTCTTTGGGAATTTCACAGCCCATGAGTCCACATTTGAAGCACTTTTTTTTAGAACTCTGGACTTTTGTGAGACGTAAGGCAGACATCAGCACTGACAGTCACCACAAAACTGCTTCCTCTTAACCAGGTTCACAGGTGACTCACATTGACAAAGTAAGCAGCACCCCTTTAGTTTCTGACACAGAATATGGTTAAAACAAACAAAGTAGTTGCTGGAAACCTCAGGAGGTTTGGTGCTCTGTCAGTCACCCGCTGCTGTTGCCATTTCTTTCCCAGTCACAGTTCCTTAAAGTCTGGGTTTTGCCTGAGAAGGTCTCAGCTCTGGGTGTTGTCCTGAGATTCCAGGTCTCATCCAAAGTGGCATCCAAAGAAGGATGAGTGATGTCACTTGGCCAAAAG
Source organism: Rhipidura dahli (assembly GCA_013399225.1). Classification (NCBI taxonomy): domain Eukaryota; kingdom Metazoa; phylum Chordata; class Aves; order Passeriformes; family Rhipiduridae; genus Rhipidura; species Rhipidura dahli. The sequence continues at coordinate 633,511 of VXAC01005427.1, read as the reverse complement.
GGGAGATGTGTGGCCTCCCATTAGCGTTGGTATCTTCATGTTCCCCAGCTCTCTGGTTTTCAACTGATTACTAAATTTCTCATGCTTATATCCTCACAGTATGTGCTGATTATCATGACCTCAAAACAAGCACCTCTTGGAAACATTAACCCTGCAGCACATGTTTAGGTGTAACATCTAAATCAGTCAGTCCTTGTGTATTTTGAATAAGCTGTATCACTGACAATTTGCCATAAGGCAAGACCTAGTACAATATGAACATGCTACCTCCTTTTTCCTCAATGTAGTTTTGATGACTCCCCTCATCAGGAGTTCCTGTGTTTTTGCCAAGTGGTTGTCCTCAGCTTAGTGTTTCATTATTGATGATGCAGAAAAGGTGAGGAGGAACAACTGGATCCTGCCTCATGCATTAACAGACCTAGGGAAGGGCATATTCAAAGTGCTCAGAAAGGGATGGTTTTCCCCAGGCTATGATAAATCAGTGGAGATGGATTTTGTGGAAGGTGCTGTGGTGCCCTTGGCTGTAAGAGTGAGAGGCTTATGTGGATTGAGCACAGTGTACACAGCATTCCTGTCTCAGCCAAGGGAGGATCCTGGGAAGGACACAGCCCCATTTTTTGAAAGGACTTTTTCAGTTATGTTTAAAAGTTGTGAAAGGCTTTTTTTTNTGTTTTTTTTTTTTTTTTTTTTTTTTTTTTTTTTAATGACAGGAGCACTGACTTGAAAGAATTTTGGCAAGAAGCTGTCCCTTAGTTGATTTTCTCTTTGGGTTGTTTTCTTTGCAGGGGTGACTTGGCTTGAGAAGTGTAGTGGAGATCAATCTCAGAGTCTCTGTATGTGTGGGTCCCCCACTTTGGCCAGGGCTGGACTTCAGCTGAAAGCAGCCCGAGCTGACAGCAGACTCTGCTAGGGATAATCACGTAGTTTGCTAATTAGTAATTTTTGCGTTGTGTTACCCTACCTTGGTGACACCAGAGCCACAAAGATGTTCCTCAGATCCCACTTCTCCTGTCAGGAGCCTCTTGCCTGTGCACTTCATCTGTGTGCTAATTATAACCATTCCAGTGGGACACAAAACTCATACTTTATAATAGACTGAAAGTATGAAGTCACAGCCTAAACTATGTTGCACTACTTGCTGGGCCGTGTAATGCATATTTAAATGAAGAAAGGGGCACATGAAAACACTGCACCAGCATAGAAAGGGGAACATGATGTCTTTAGCTATACAACAGGGATCCCCCTGTGTGCTTCTCTGTCAAGGCTTCAGCAAGCTTGAGGGCACAAAAATTAACTTTTCTATTTAGCAGGGCCAGGAAATGTTGTAAGAACAGTCAGCAAGAGGATGACTGAGGGGGCTGAGCCTTTCACACTTGCTGTGGCTTTATGCCTCACTCTTTCAGGAGAACACAGCCTCTTCTTTCCTATGCACCCAAAGACAGACCATACTGATAAAGGAATAACAGAAATTCTGATCAGCTCTGAGCCTTGAAAATGTTCCTTCTTCTATTGGTGACATATGTAGGTCCAAAAAAGCCAAAAACTCCTAAATATACCTGTAGTTTTCTACTTCATTGCTACAAGCAGAAATGGATACTGAAGGTCTGTAAACAGTGCTCTGGCTATGTAGTGTCCTTCATCTCAGCTGGGGGCTGTAGGAAAACTGAATTCCCTGGCTGCAATAAATGCTGCAGGCTCCAGAGCCAAGCAAAAAGTTTAACTAAAAGTAGATAGATAGATAGATAGATAGATAGATAGATAGATAGATAGATAGATAGATAGATAGATAGATATCTGCTGATGCAATCTCTTGCTCTGGCATCTGAAATACAGAGACCTCTTCTGGAGGCACTGGATGATTTTGATTTTGAGTCCCTCTAAAGAAGCCTCTCAACTGTCAGCATCCAGCGAGTGCCTTGTGATTCTATAGAAAGACTTTCTGATACCCAAAGGCACTGATCTCCTGTTGCTTTATATGCCTGGTGTTACCAGTTTGTGAGTTATTTGCCTCACTGGAGAGACTCAGCAATGCTTTCTGTGCTCTGAGTAGCCAGGCATTGCTGGATTTAACAAGGGACTGTGTTTGGCAGTTGGTACGGTACGGTTTGGCAGTTGGCATGGGTACGGTAGCACTGGTGCAGTGCATGATGTTTTGGCTTTCAGAAAGCTTGGTGACTTTGAGGAAATGTCTTGCTGGTGCTTTAGCACCAGACAAGCCCTGCTCTTCTATAAACATTTAATGAAATGCAGCTTTTTGTTGATTTGTGCCCTAAGTCTCTCCTAGCACTGCATGCTGCAGCCTGAACTTGCCTCTTCTTCCTTAAATGAGATTATCCAAGGCATTGTCAAGCAAAATCTTTAGTATTTCCACTAAGGAATGTTCCACCTTTCCTCTGGGAAGCCTATTGCTCAATTATTTTCTAGCTGAAGAATTTATTTTTTCCTATACCCAGAAGGAATTTCCCCTAAACTGTCTTGTGCCCATGGCCTCCTGTCCTGGCACCAGGAATCCTTTCCAAAAGAGTGTCTCCATCTCCTCTAGAGCCACCTTCTTTGGGTGTTGAGACACTGACTAGAGCCATCCTGGGCCTTTCCTTCTCCAGGCTGAACAAACCCAGTTCCTTTAGCCTTTCTTCATATGTCAGGTTTTCCAACCCTCTCTCCAACAGACCCTCTCAAGTTCTTCAGTGTCTCCTAATGTCTTTCATTTTCTTGAGCTGGGGGGCAAAAAGTGGGCATTAAATTCCAGGTTCATCCCAACAAGTCCTGAGTAGCTATGACCTGATCAATATGTTCATGCAGATACTGGAATAAAAGAATTCTAAAAAGCTAAAATTCAGCTTCAATATACAGAATTCATTTCTTTCAGTAACAAAACAAGTCTAGAAACAGAGATTAACTCTCTCCTATTGCAAGGTTCTCATACAAAGATGAGACCTTAAAAAAAAAAAAAAATAAAAAATAAGTAAAGCAGAGAGAAATTAGTTCAAATCATGTAAGAAATTCTGATTTTTCAAAGCTTAGCAACATTCTGTAAAAGACAAAATTTAATGGACATTCTGAGGAGAAAATTCTACCTATCTCTTCTTACATTCCTTCTGATTGAATGACAGACTCAGTGCAGTAAAGTATTTATTCATTTATCTATTTTAAGTTTGCATTGCCTAATATGCAGGAGTTGTTGAAAGGCAGAATTGATGCTTGTAATTAATGCCCTGAATGCTGAACTGTGTCCAGCTTGATGCTAAAGCTAATTTTTAGTGGGCTAAAAGTGCTGCCAGCCAAGCTAAGAATGAAACCCTTATGACGATACTTGTCCATTCTCTCCTAAAGGAGAAGAGAATCCTGAAAATAGAAAATTAGAAGCAGAAGGCAGGGAGGACATAGGGAAGGATTCAACAGGTGATAGAAATTCAACTGAGATTGCATATGTGCAAGATGATCAGGTTGAAAAAATAATTAGTTGAGCAGGGAGCAAAATGAACCTCTAGTGGAAGCTGGCTTAGTTAGGAGATAGAAATTTGATGCTAGAGAGAGTCTGAGGCTGAGCGTGATCAATCTGATTTGAGTTTTCCAAAATACAAATGCCTCCTGCTCAGCAGGTCATCTTCTGGTGACTTAAAATAACTCCACGTGAATTGGTCTTCAAAGTGAGAGTTTGTCTCAAGCAGTATCTGAGCTCTTGGGAGTGTGAAATTCTGCAAACCAAGCAGAAGGATCTCCTGCAATTCAATATTCAGCAGCTGTCGAAGCTTTTAAGTTCCTCATGTGAAAGAGGCAGTCATGGAGAACAGTCACAGCAAAAGAAGCTGCAGACCTGCAGGTGTAAACATCCTCTGGAGCTCGAGGTCCAGGGGAGCTGGCAGGGAGGGCTTGGGAGACCAGGGAAGCTGCTCGGAAGACTGTGTTCCAGCACTGCCAGGACTCTCAGTGTGCATATTAAAGATGGCAAGAATGAAAAATGAAGTACCAAATTAATATAACCCATCAAGCTGAAATAAACTGGATCTGAAGAGAAGCTGGAGAATGATGGGGCTGGGGCATCTGCACCACAGCAGGATGGTGTGTGTGGAAGTGTTATATCCACAGATGCATCCCAACTGCCAAACAACACTTCAGCTTCCAGACATTGGGAATCTGGGGTACAGCTTCAGCTGCCAAACTTGTCTGAGATTCTGGGAAATGCACATGAAGCTTCCTGGCAAAAGGTAGAAACTAAGGCATCTAAAATATGAGAAAATTCTGTTTAAGAAAGTCCCTAAAGAAGCAGTATAAATTACAAAGAACAGCACTGAAACATTAGCTATGACTTACAACCGCCCAGTATGATTGTATCTTCACATCTTCCTTCCTCCCTTCCGACTTATTTAACAAGTTTTCCATGTACAGTAGTGCCCTTACGCAAAGTTTCAGTTCTTTTGCAGCAAGTGTTACTCACTTTCCCTTTTGGCACTTCTAAATATTTCTGTTTCACCTTCATGCTCCTTTCCCCCCAAAATCTGAGTTACAAAACTACTTCCTTCAGTCCCCAGTGGAGGCATATTTGTATTGGCTTTGATGTGAGCAGTTTAGCTGCTTGGTTTAATTTTAACCTTTCAAGGGAAGGGTTTATTCAAAATGAATTACACAGCATGAAATCTTAAAAGCCAGAGTGAGATGCTCATAGAAAAAAATGAATAACAGGTTTGGTTGGGGAAAAATGTAACAGAACTGATGTTCTCCTTGTCCAAAAAAGGAAAGTATAGGTGGTATGTTTGTCAGTCTCCCCAGTGGAAATAACAGGCAAGATTTTGAAAGCTGATTAACTGCTGCAGCTAAAGAAATTGAGCTCTGACAGTCACACAAAAATCAAAAGTACCAAAATAGTCTCAAATAAGAGTTGTATGCTTTCTAAAAATATTAAAATTAACATCAGGTGGCTTCCCAAGAATTATAGGTGATACAGACTTGAGGAGATAAAACTTCTGGGGCAGCTAGAATGTCCAGGCAAATTAGGAAGCTACAGTGTCCAGGCAAATCTCAGAAATATGAGATGGATGGGTAAAGCCACTGGCCAGCTGGCTGCCACTGATCAGAAAATGTCCTAAGCAGCATGAAAGTACAAAAAACTCGACTGCTTTGGCTCACACTGTCTGAGAGAAACTGCAGCATCAAGGAACTTGCAAAAGGAAATTAAAAGCTGTCAAGATTCCTTGATGTGGAGACACAGATCCATCCAGTATTTCAAATTTTGTTTTACTTTGGATACAGATGTCAGTGTTTATAGAACCCAAAACTACTGTGTAAGAGAGAGTGGGAGGCCATGACTGTAAAAGTCTAAATTTTCTAGGGGCACAGCATCAGTTGGTACTGAAGAATGATCTTGCTGCTCTTGCTTTGGGAACAGTAAACTAGAATACACCTCAAACATAGAGTTGGAATGGGGATAGGAAAGATGGGAGCAATTGCTCTGCCTTAGAATAGGCAAAATTAGGCAAAAAAAGGCAAATATTAGCTGTAGAGGAAAATGTCTTGTTTCAGCATATAGGCAAAAACCTTCCTTGAAGTTATAATCCCTGCCTTGCTATCAGACAGATGTTCTCCATAAAGGAAAATTCACCAACTCTTCAAGTACTACAGGTACTAATTTAAACTGGCTAATTAGCTCAATATCATTCCACAAAGTCACTATAATTTAACTCATCAGTGCTCTAAAATGGCTGGGATGAGTAGGAGTACAGATAAAACACAGGAAGAAGGATGGAGACAGTGAGTTTCTGTGCTTGCAAAATCCAGCCCCAACCCACCAGGTGGTGCCAGGAGAAGCTTCTGGGGCTGATCACCATATAGTTTTTTAATTCTCCCATACACAATGCCGACCAACAGGTAATGATGTTTTAGGTTTCACTGAAGGCATTTATGGAGAGAAACCACATTGGGCCTGAATATGACAATGAAAAATAGCACAATGTCTCCATGGGTCACAAGAACATGTGGAAGAAAGAACAATTTATGGAAGAGCAATAAAGTGTCAGCTTTTTCTGGGAAGGCTGCAAAGAAATGTAAAATGCAAACAATAAGGACAGTGTAATTCATTTACTTAATAGACAACATAAAGCCACACAAGACAGGCAACCCAGAAAGGCTGATGTAGTGCAAGGAGGGAGATTTGGCAGCCTGTGCAGGAAGAAGGAGCCTCTCAAAGTGCAGTGGGGATTATGTGAAAAGCTGTGCATGGAGTGGCTGAATCAAGCATTTGGAAATGTGTCTGTAAGGGGATGCCCCTTTGGCCTGAGTGCACAAGGGAAAACCTGTGGTGCAGGCACCTGGCAAAAGGGCTGCCTCCCCTGGTCCCACACAGTGTTTTGGGACAGGGGTGAGATGTCATCATTACTGTCTTTCAGTGGGACACATGTGTGTGCTCTACCCACCCTGCAGGGTTTGGGGCCGCTGGTGACAGGAAGATCGAAACCCTCTGGACTCACATCCCCTCTTTGTACACTCCTAAAAAACCCCAAATACTCCTGCAGCTGCAAGGATTGCTCCATGTTACCTTGCCAGTAGCACACAAGGCACATCCTCATCGATTTAACTCGTGCTCAAAGCAGGATAAATATTTGGTAATCTAAGGCCCTTTCAGAGCTGTTATAGCTTTATCTGTGATTCTCATTAGGCAGCACTGCAATTTGCATCTGCAGTAACATCTGAACCCCTCATTTTCCTGGAACATCTCTTTTCAGCTGGAGACAAACACTTACTGACATTACTGTGCAGCTAAAACACACTTCTGGCTCTGAATGTCAGAGAAATGACAATCCTCTGCCTGCCCATGGCCACTGGACCATGGGGCATGGGCTTTATCACATGCAGCAGTCAGCTACAAATTAATAGAGAAAAGAATACTTTTTGTCCTGTGAACCACATCAGCCACAGAATTATGCCTTTATTTCTTTTTTTCACGTGCTTTTCTGGTTCAGTTCCAGTTCAGCTCTGCCTCAGCAGGATCCCAGACCGGCTGAGTATGAATTTCAGCTGAACCAAAATCTCTGCTGGTTCAATGTTCCTTTCTTGTGATACAAAAATTAACTAGAAACTGGAATGCAATAAAGATTGATGAGCACAAGGATTACATTTTTACTCTCATAGTTGTATCTGTTCCAGCTTCTAAGTCTTCCTGTCTATTGGAGCTATGAGCAGAACATGTATTCTATGTCAGCAAGTTACAACATCAGAACGAGAGTAAACATCCTCTGCAAGCACCTCCTACAAATCTAGGAAATGGATATTACCCATACCAGAGGCCTATGTAGAGACAAACAAGAATAGACACTATCAGCTTTGGGTGTCTTAAAGCCAAAATGCTACAGTCTGACTGAAACTCTGTGACTCAAACCTTCCACTAGCAAGGTCAGGATTTGTTTTGAAAATCTAAAATGAGCTGAACCCCAATTGCAATTTACAAAAAGTGAATTTAGGTTTTCAACCACCATCCTGTCCCACCAATAAAACTGGGAACAAATTATCAATTACTGAAACACATAATGAAGTATCTTTTGAACTGGAAGAGGTCAACTTATGTTTTCCCAAGGGTCATTATACAACTTCACAGCACCAGACTATATATGATTTGAACACTGTATTTCTAAATGAAATAGCTTTGGAGTTCTCACTTTTTATGTGGCAGTTTTTCTGCAAGAGAAAATGAACTGCAGTGCTGATTTCCTCTCAGCTCTCTCAGTTTTCTGTACACACACACACACACACACACACACACAGACACAGACACAGACACACACACATGTACATACATACACAGTGTAGTGTTAGTTCTTGGTACATTCATGAAATGCCTACATCGTAACAGCCTATTTAAGTAACTTTGACCACCAAGTCTATGCTGGAGAATCTCTTCCCCATAACTTTTCTCAGCATTTAACACTACTTGCAAAGTTAGTGAATAAATGCTGACAAAATCAGCAAAGTGGTGCAAAGGTAGGTATTATTACTACTGCCATTAATGTGCTCTTTGGAAACAAGGCAAAAGGAATTCACTTCAGTCAACCCATACTGCAGGTGTTACAGCACAGAGAGATTTTGGGCCCACATTCTCCCCTTCTGCCCCATCCTTTGGACCTTGAAACCTTTCTGCATATAGTAATTTAGCAAAGACTGTGATTCTGTACTGTCATCTGACTTCTGGGTCACCTGTGCCTGGACACAGCCAGCACATGGCTGGATGAGAACCAGGCAGCCAACAGTGCCACAGTGTTCCTGGCATAATTCCTCACACGGAGCATCGCTGCTCCCTGGGGAGGATGGCAGAGTATTTTGGACTTGGGTGAATTACAACCATGAACTTTGCATGTGCCAACTAAAACAGCACAGGAATATAAAATTCATCCCCACGCCCAGCAGTGGCGAGGCTTTCACCAGAGCGAGCACAGCCATCCGACTATAAATAGCAACTTCCCTAAAATTAGATGGAACTGGCAGGCTGTGGGCCATGAATGGGAGCACTGTTAATATGCTCATCAGGTACTGGAAGGGCTCCAAATCTGACAAGGCCTGCTACGGCACAAACGTTCTGTGCCTGGAAAAATGAGCAGGAACGGCTGAATGAATGGGGCCAGGGATGTTTTCCTAACTGGATAATAATGTCACAGACTGCCTGACGATGCTGGTTACATTAAAGGAGTACTGCAAGTAGGGATAATTCTCCATATTTCTCACTGCTTTGCTTATGCTAACAGAAAAATGCTGTTAAATCTAATGAATAAAGAAAGGTGGGAAATCATTTAGGGGGAAATTAATACCAAGATACTCAGTAAAGTTAAACCAAGCTGGGTAACAGTGTAAATTTTAGTATGTAACTGCTTTTGCTTGTTTTCATTCAGAAATGGTTAGGGCTTCTCTGCACTCCTCCACGGTGATTTACTGAATAGTGAATAAAAATATGAGTCAATGGTGCACCAGGTACTCGGTACTAATTGGCTGTTCCCCTGCTATGGAAACATCAAAAATGCTGTTTGGCTTTCTGCAGTTCAAAACAGACCCTATAGCATAGAAGGTGCCATTGTGGTCCCAAAGTGGCAGAGAAACTTCAGCTGCACAGATGATGTGTGCTGACCTTTTTTCTAGCGTAGCACCATTGAAACCCAATCACTTCTGCACCTGCTATCAATCAGCCCACACTTCCATATATAGCCTTATTTTCCCCCTAAAAAAATTAAGTTACCTCATACAAAGGCACCTTGAGGGCACGCTGCATTTCCACAAGGGAAGTCAGAGCACGGCAGCTGATGAATTGTGAATTTACACCGAGTTTATTGTACAGTGTCTCTCCCATGCTGATAAACCATTATTTCACTTCAGTTGAATTCACTTTGAGCGTGAATTAAGTTAAGGTAATTATGGCCAGCTGACTCCTAAATGAGTGTCCATAGAGAAATTTTATATGCTTGAGTTATACTCACTTTAAATTCACATCTTTTTTTTGTTAATTCACTTTGACATCTTGTGTAGGACAAGCCATTGGGTATCTTGGGCTTGTGCCAGAGCACCTTGAAGGTAAAAGAAGGAGATTTTGAACTAGTCTCAACAGAGAGAACAAAAATCAGATTCTCAGAGGCTACTAGATGAAAAATATTGCAGAATTGTTTTTTCTTATTAAATAGAAAATATATAAATGGCTCAAACATAATAAGATTTTTGGGCATAACTATGATAATTTAATGTTTTTTATGAAGAACATTAAACAGTATAGTACTGCTTCTATGTCCTTCTCAAATCAGCACTTATCAGCCATAAGGAAACCCAAAATTTACCCTACCATGTGCCAATTAATGTGATCAATTAAATGGACTAGAATATTTGCACAACCTTTTTTTTTTTTTTTCTGAAATCATCTCTTCATATGGCTGCATTGACTTGTTTATAATGTCCAGAATGCTTTGAGTCATGAATAGCTTCATTTTCACTCTGGCTTCAGGAAGTAAGTGTGAGTTACTCTAACTCCAGCTGGAAAATAATGATGCCATTGCTCCAGTCCTCCAGCAGCTTTGCCACTGTCACATTAACAGATTGCATTGGTGGTCTGAAGGCCTCACAAAGCTGTAATAAAAAGTAGGTTTAACCATACAGACAGTGATCTTTTGCTTAGGAGAAAGTTTGTGTAAACCAGCACTTTGAAATTTAATCCTACAGGGGTTAAAAACAAGACTGTTTTTTCTCAATGAGGGGATTTAATATTTGGGTTAACCACTTGATTAGTACGGTTATGACCTTTGTTTATGGAATAGATGCTGTATTTTTAGCCCAATAGGAAGGAAAGCTTTGACATCCTGAGTGCTGGTAGTGAAGTATGTATTTTCACTGGGGAAATGTTCTGTGTCAGTGAGGAGCAGGAATGAAGCCTAATGAGGACCCAAATAGGCTCCTTGAATAATTGTGTGTGCATAGGGGAGGAGGAACAACCAAAGTGACAAACTTACCAAAAGCTTTCTATATGAAGATATAAAACCTGTTAGGATATTGCTGTATTTCTATTGGAAGACTGTGCACACACTTCTTAAACATAGAAACAAACATGAAGAAAGTTTTCAGGAACAGAAATACCCTGGATTCTGAACTGAGATTTCGGTAGAAAAGATAATTAAACAAAAACTGACAAAGCAACTAATGGAAGTTCAGGCTCTACTTCAGTTCCAGTTTACTCCATAATCCCCTTTTCCCCCACATTTCCAGCTCTCTCCTTTCCTACGGATCCCGGACAGCTGCCACTAGAGGTCAGGTGTTTATCGCTCTCCTCACTGCCATCGATCACCTCTCGTGCTGCTCGGTTAGAAACGAACCTGCCTGAAGACAAATTAGAAATCAGAGCAAGGATGAACTGCGAATTTACACCACGTTTATGTGTTCTTCACAAATCAGAGCATTTAAAATCTAGTTAGGATTTTGTATGAGAAATCTGAAGGTTTTAGTGTGCTATATACAAAGATAGGAGTTCCCAATGGGCAAAGAAAACATTAATTGATTCAAGTGCTGCACCAAAGCCCATAGAGAAGCTATCAGTAATGGTGATAAAAGCAATGGTTAGGTACAGTACGTGCAGGTTTGGAATCGTATAGGGCAGGTTTTGCTGTAATTTGTACCAGTAGTGATTATTCTTCTCACACAATTAGTGTTTGCCAGCTGATGTGGTCTCTGCAAAAGTGAATGCCAGCTGGACAGGTAGCACAGGGACAAATCAGCTACTTTACCCCAAAATGAGAGATGCTGGAGGATGTTCCGTCTAGGGCTGGAAACAAAGAGCATGGAGCTAAAGGAAACAGGGGAGAAGTGGCCAGCTGAAGTTCCCATCACACAAAATGTTTGGGAAATCAGATTTTGTTTGTTTCCTGGCACACATGCAATATGTGTATGGCTAGGAATAGTTCTATTAATTTTTCCAACTTTCTCTCAAGCCCTTTAGTAACTTCACAGTCAGAATTGCTACCTTGTGTAAAAGTACAAATGTAAAATTTTATTGGGTTGGGTCTTTCCCAGTGAATGCAGTGAACAGTCATGGAAACTAACACAAGTAGAACAATCATTCCAGGTCCAAAGGTATGCTCATTTCATCAGTACTTATGTATTTTGTGGAGGATCATGATGATTTTCTGAGCAAGAGTCTACGAAACAACAGCCTAAGAAAAAAGAAGAACTTAATTGGTTAAAATGAGATGTTATTTAAATTAAATGAATCAGCACAGAGTGGTGACATTGGAGAACCCCACTTAAGCTATTGCATCCCAACTGCACATCTGCACAGGGACATGCATTAAATGAGTTTATGGGGGTGGATCCACAGCCCAAAGGCATGTGCAAGGGTATTTAGCAAGCAGCAGTTACAGTCACCTGAAAACACAGCTCCAGGAACTCCAGCTCATTCGTGGTGCTTCTAAAAGGACCAAACCAGCTTAGCACAAGGAAGGAAACTGCCCCCTTAGCCTTCTCTTTCACAAAGGTGTTCCCATGACATGCCCCCATTCCACGGATCTAAGCAAGAGCAGGTATTTTGCTTCCTGTAGGAGAGATGAAAAATTATCTGTCATCCTTCCTTTGTTAAATAAAACAGTTGGGTTCAATCTTTTGTCAGAAACCATTCAGTAGCAAAGATAGAGCTCTAGGCTATGTGGATGCAGCCCTGATCAGCCCCAAGCTTCATTCCAAGTGCCATTCCAGCCCTTCTGGTTTTGTATATCTGCTTTTGGACATATCTCCAAAGAAAAACCTGGAGAGTGTCCAGCTTCACTTTAAAATGTATTTCACCTGACATGCAGAATGTCTCATGTAAACCGCAGTGAGATGATCTTCAAAGCCTGTTCTTTCCTCCACTGCCTCTTTCAGAGTGCAGCAAATTCTCTTACAGAGATTTCTGTGATGGCAGCAACAATCATTACATATGTCCCAGAGAGCAGCCTTTTATTCATTGGCATCACTATGTTTTCAAAATATTTTCCAGGTGTGTTTGAAATAACTAATTTGAATTTGTTATTTAATCTGTACTTCCATCCCAAATTGCAGGGGACCTTCAGTGCAGTGTCTTAGAACTGTGACAGGGTGCGAGGTGGTGTAAAATTTCATCCCTGAAAAACTCAAAGCACATCAATTCCAAATTTTTGGAGAGATTTAACTTTATTAACAATTAGAAAAACAAAATAATCTGAGAGTAAAAAGCTTGAAGTACCAGTCATACACATTAGGAATAAGGAAGAACTAAGTTTATTTAAGTTTGGGAGGGTGGGCTTTGGTGTTTTTTGGTAATAGAAATTTGTCTTTGTTCAAAGGATAAGTGGATTCTGTTGTAAGCAGCAATATGGAAAAGGGTACAAGGCATTTTGTCTCAGGTGTTTCCTGTTGTCTCCACCTTGTTTTTGCCGTGGTTTGACACTGTTCAATCACTGGTACAGAAGTCCACAGTTACTCAATGTCCATTTACTTCACGCAAATATTTTTGTTATGATAGAATTATTATTTTAGAGGATGGTACAATGGTCCTGTTACTATTTTAAACCAGCTGCTGGTAATATGAAACTACTCCCCGAGTACTTCAAAATGCTACTCTATGGTTTGTTAAAACTGGATTTAGGGTTTGTTTAGTGGCTTTGATGACTACGTTGCTCAGATACTGCTGTGCCTTATTCTTTGTCTGCTCAGAAGAGGGACTACAGCTTTTCTTTTCAACCAGAGAGAAATTTAAACAGCAAATATTTAATTTTTAGACTTAAAAAATTTCCAGGGGGGTGTTCTTAGTTAGTTGTAGAGATAAAATTTTATAAGGATTAAAAAAAAAATAGTTAATGGGAAATCACCTATTTGCATTCTTGCAATGCCATAAGACAAATGCAAGGAGAAATATTTTTAAATGAGGGAGGAATAGTTCTATCAAGCAAATGTGAAAACAAATTCAATAAGTAGGCACTCATCCTCCTTTTGCAGAGGAGTCATTTGAACATTGACTGTTCGAAGGTCAATCTAAAAGATCACCTGTTATTTCAAACTTCCACTAATTTGAGGGCAAAAGATCTGCACTCATGGCTGCAGCTGTTTTCTGCAGGGCTGAATTCTTACCAAATCTGATGACTCTACAGTGCCTGCACAGTTCTGGGTGGAGCCCTGCGAGGTTTCTATGCCTGCTGACAAATAGGAAGAGTAACTTAGTTAACACTGAGTAACTGCACTTCGTAAAGCTAAACCACTGACGGTGGTTATGAGTCCTTTCATTTCTGAAAAACAGTGCTTTTTAAATCCATTTAATGCCGGAAGGGTTAGCATGCAGCAGGGTGTTCTCTGCTGCTGCCTTCATCTCTCTGTGAGTTCTGGCCCAGGCATTTGGAGGCACATCAGTCAAAGGTGAATATATACAAGGAATCTGTGCATCCATCTACTCCTGACAAAGGGATAACGTGACAGGTTTATGTGGTCTGCAGGAGAACTGATCTCCTCTCTGCTGCAGTCTTGCTGTGTTGACCACTTGCACTTTTCATAGCGATATAAGAGGAAAGCAAGAATGTCATTTTGCTGTTTGTTAGGGTTTTATAAAATAGCTTTCTGGCTGTGTCTCTCTTCTACACCAGTGAATGTGGCAAGACAAAAATAACCTCATTTTTCTCTCACAGAATCCCCTAAAAATAGGTAAAACCTGATCACAGGGTATGGGACAGACAGGGTACAGGGTACTGATAGAGACAAAAGGGTGGAAATGTCAACAGCCATCCTGCCCCTGGCTCCACTCAAAGTTCTTCACTGTCAAAAAAGTGCAATTTGAAGTCCTCCATTTCCTTCCTCCTCAATGTCTCTGCATCTGGTACATCTAGGCAGTCCATTATTTTCCTTTTTTAAATAGCAGCTTCCCACTCCTGAGCCTCAGTCTGAACACCACCCATAAAAATTGATGAAGGTGCCAAGTCCAGCGTGGCATTTACAGAAGAGAGGTGCCACATCAGGCTTTCACTGTGACCTTTATTGTGACCCTTGTGACCTCAAGCTCCTCCTGGGAGTTTGCTGTTGCTGTGGCACAGGTCCCTCTGGAAGGAGCTGCCCCCTTTTTTGCTGCAGAGCACTCTGCTCTCTGTGAGGAATGAAAAATAACAGCGGTGGGTTCCAGTATGCACGGCATGAAGGATGTGGCTGCCAAGAACAAAGGCTTGATCCTCATGTTCCACAAAAAGAACGGCTCAGTGTACTTAGCACATTGCTCCCAGTGATTAGTCCAGGGAATAAAGGTGGAGGTTTTTTTCCCCAAGGCACATGAGTATTTTTCAGAAGTACAATTTTATTTTCTTGGAGCAGCAAAGCCTTAGAATTGAATAACCTAATTCCTACTAGTCCTTTCATGACTTGTGATGAGCAATGGAAAAACAATATAAAGTAGTAGCCTACTGTATCAACCATATTTGTCCAATAAGCTTTTTGATATCCAAGACCTTATCAGAAACCTCGTATCAGGCAGAGACTGCTCTGGGTACACCCTGCTGTTCTGGCTGGAGCAGTGTCCAGATCAGTTATCCAAATTCAGAAATATTGCAGGAAGCATTCAGTATTTTCATACATTGGTATTATCAGCCTTTTCTTTCAACGTAGGGTTTGTCCCTTCACTCCAAAGTAACTGTACCTAGAGCCTATTTAGTGAAGAGCCTTGCTGGATTCAGGCCCACTGGGAACTACTTATCACTGTTTACAGAAGAGAAAAGCAGGGCCACCAGATTAGCAACCAAATCTAAAATTGACTTCAAAGTACATTCTCTGATAGCACAACACAAATCTTTCAAATTTATGGACATGAGTGAATATCTGAGAAAAACATGAAATCATCATTTATCCAAAGACAGCCTGACTTTCATGAACCATGGGAACAAATAAAATGTGCATACCTTCCAGAAGCAAACACTGTAGCCAGGTCTCAAAGGTAACTCAAATCTGACTAGATTAATTTAACATCTGTTAGCTGTATTTCTAAATCAAAGCATCGTTAGTGTAATATACATACCAGCTGTAAAGTTTTTATTTCTGGAGTGTAAAACCAATGTAAGAGCTAGAGACAGAAAAAACAAAAAAATGGTTGGTTGTTCCAACTGGGCTCTTCAAAGATTTACAGAGTTTAGGGAGAAAAAAAAAACATTTTATTTTATTTTTAATCAGAGATTCACTGGGCCTGGATTAAGTACATTTTGTTTCCAGTATTTCACTCCGTTTTTTTTAATGTCTAGTTCACCTTTATTTATGTAGTAAATCATATTTTTCTGCATGAAGTTTATGGGATTGATAGCAGGGTAATGACTGACTTGAGTCTTTTCTCCAAGAGCAAATGAAAGTTGCTAAAATGTCTCAGGATCTTTAGCTATGTATAGGCTAAACAACGCTTTACAAAATTGAGAGAAATTGTAAGATTTTGCCCCAAAGAAGTGAATAAACAGGAGCAAGAATTCTAGTATATTTGTGTTAATAGTAGTCAATGAAGAGTTGACCAATTGGAAAAACAAAGTTTGCAAAAGAAATAGGGCTTGAAGGACTGATACAAAGAGAGCAGGCAAGGAAAGTGTGTGCTTGTGAAGAGGGACATTGCCCTATCGAGGGGTTTGGAGATGGGGTGAAAGAAAAGAGGAATAAAACTAATACTGGTGCAATGGGAAACCAGACAAGCCACTAGGGATTTCAACCACTCTGTGATCTGCTTTTTAATATCCAAAGAAAGTGGATATGACACTTACCACCTTCTTCCAAGGTGTGGTTTAACAAACAAGTGAACTGATGTAATACCTTACAGCAGCAAGGAGGAAGGTCTCTCTTTCTTCTGCCCTCTCCTCATGTCCTCTCCCCACCCTTGTGCCTGCTCTGGTGTTCCATGGCTCCCAGCTGAGGCGATGCAGGTCCCTAGCCTACAGACAATGAGCCAGTCTTTTGGGAGGGGTTGAAAAATGCCAAGAATACTAAAGCCCAAAGAAGGTAAATGGTGGAGCCTGTGCCTGAAAGACGGGGTAGGAGGAGAGTTTCTATTTTCAGCACTGCTGAGCAGATACATTGATATTACCCCAAAAGACTCCTCTGCTGCCAGAGCACCATGAAGTGCAGTTGGGTGACACCTGTGACACCTGGCTTTGAGGATTTCTTCCTAACTCTGTTTCCAGTCTGAACTCTGGCCTATGGCATTGCCCTTGGTAAGGAAAAAAAAGACATTTTTTCATTTTGTGTTTAATTAGAGATTTACTGGGTCAAAAAAAAAAAAAAAAAAAAAAGGCTTGGGTTTGTTTTTACTTACAGCTCATGTTGGACTACAGTCATAGGTAATAGCTAATCTAACTGTAAAATCTAAGTGGAGAGACAGCTCTTGTAATTGTACCACCAGGTAATTAGGTGATGTCAGCACACTCACACCATCGGTCCATCTAACCTCACTTACCCTGTAATAACATAACAGTGCCTTGCCTTCCCCCTGTTTGCAGTGCCACAGGTACCTCGCTCTGTGTGAGGCATCCAAGGCTTTCTGTGCGTGTCTGCATGCCATGACAAACCCGGTGACATGTGGGAGACATGTAAAGAGGGCACTTTACCTTCTGCACAGCTCCAACAGGCAAACTCCCAGAATGTAAACATGGATGAGATGTACAGGGCAGGTATATTGACAAGATCTTTTTTATTTCCAGATTAAACAGAAATAAATTGGAGGTATAGTGAGATATCAGAAATATTTGAAAATCCCAGCCTGGACATTAAACATTTGTAATGCTGAACCCCAGGAAAAACAGCAAATATTTTGTGTTCTCTAACAAATATTTGCAGAGTTGCACACAGATGAATTAGGTAATCAGAGCAACTGCAGTCAGGTAGTGACTCAAAATGGGTGCAAAACTCTATGATATAGCTCTAATTAACCACTCTTGTATGATGCTTCTTGTATTGGAGGTTCCTGAAATGGCATCAGTGATATGCCTGTCCTGTTGTCAGCATTTCCCAGTGGCTTGGGAATTACGGCTGTAGAAAGGGGGAAGCCAGACAACCAGTGTGTGTGCACTCTGAGAGGCAGGCAGCTGGCAGGAGACCAGCTTTGGTGTATTTGCTACTCTACATTCAAACTGTATGGATTTTGTCTGCCAGTTTCTAGAGCCAAATGTACCTCAACACATAAACAGGAGGTAAAAAGGGAGGGAATTATATTAAGATAAGCAGAAAATAGAAAATTTTTTTTTAAATGGGGGAAGACCTGTGAAATAATTCAGTTGAAAGCTAAACATCTCATGACACTAGTACACAGAAAAGCAGACTTCATAGGCTGCTGCTTTGAAAAGTTCTTGTTCTCGCCTCCTTTAAACCACATATCCAGATTTTTCTTCTGGCTCTTGCTGCATTTGGAGTGAGTGAAATGATACAAGAAAGTTTCTTCATGTTTTTGGTTTTCTTAACTGGAAAGACATTAGCTCAGGGATTATTATGAGAAAAAAAAACTGTTTGGAAAATATACTGAATATTGCAGATGTATAGCTTGGAAAACCTGCTGGATTTTCATCTAGTTCTGAACACAATTTCTATATCTTGCAGGTTCAGTATCAAATCTTTTCCATGAGGTCATGAGGTTTTCAGAAGTAAATGGAGCATTTCAGGCTCGGTTTCATTAAAGTGAGATGGGTCTTGCTCCACAAGGATCTGTCATGTGCAGTTTTGTTTACTTGGGCCTGTTTGCTAACCTCCAGCTTCAATGAGTCATGGTATTTTTACTACCATGCTGTCCATTCCATAGGCTTTAACACACTCCTCCACTTAATTATTAACGATGTCCAAAGGTATCCACCCCTCTCCCACACAGATCTTTCAGCTAAACACAGCTTTGAAACCTCTTCTTATTTAAAATTGTTCTTTACGGTTTGGATAAATACAGTGTTAGCAGCTGATGCTTTCGTGTTGCTGCAATGACGTCCTTCCCCAAGAAGGCTCCTGCTCCTGCTTACATTCCTTACGTCCAAACAACCCAGACTTGCCCATACTCCTGCAGATATCCTCTGGCTTTGCTTCTCATGATCCTGTTGAAAATCACCTCCTTTCCCAGGGTTACCTGTAACCACTGAAAGAAACCCTTCACTCTATTTCCTTATCCCTCAGGTCCCCTGCCACGGTGACCTTTTCCATTCCTTGGTCAGGCCAGACCAGGGTTTGATGCCAGGCTGATTTCCAGGATAGTGTAGACGGCAGGAATTCAGCCAGTGCTCCTCCTGGATGTAAAGCACGTTCCATTAATTAGAACATGAAATGTTTTTTATTTTCTGCTTCTATTTTCTGTTATTTTTCAGTGGAACAGGTTCCCTGGTCTATTTCATGGCAAAGAGCTAGAATTGGGAAGATTGAGGACTGGTGCAGCACGGCATGAGGAAAAATAAGGTGGTACAGGATGCTGAGATGTTTCTGAGGCCACAGGATGAGAAAACTATGGCCTTTGTGCTCCTGGCCTGGGGTGAGCCTCAATTTATAGCCAATAATGAGCTTGTTAATCTGTCTTGTAAGAATGTGCTTTCAAGTCTCATCTGACCTCCCTCTTCTATGCTTTTTAACATCTTGTTTACAAATTATTGTATCAAACACTTTAAACAATTTTAGAAGATAGCTTTAAAAAACCTATCTAGGATTTACAAGCAGCTCCTATTCACACAGCAAAGCTGGTCAGTGTAAAGAGAAGTACTTGAACAAGAACATGGATAGTCGAAGTTTAAAGGAAAAACCGGTACCTACAAAGCATCAGCCCCATTATATGTGCTTTTGTTTTTAAGTCTGACTTGTAGGTGTGCAGTGATTGAGCAGAGAGCCCAGAAATGAACTGTGTGATTGTTCATCCCAAGGCAGTTGTGACTGAGGCTCGGCATATCAGTTGTGAGCGCTGGAAAAGGCTGGGTGTGTATCACAGTGGGTGTTAGTCATGGCCTGGAAGCAGGGTAGGAAAACAATTGCAGCTGAATGGTTACTCAGCTAATTGCTTTGACTAAGTCTCACATTTACACACCCAAAGCACCCAAACTCGATGTTTTTACTTGACAGCATGATACAAATACTTGCCCTTCCTCTGGGGGAGATAAGTACAAGCAGTACAAGGGAAAGAAATTGCTTGCA
Organism: Rhipidura dahli; assembly: GCA_013399225.1. Classification (NCBI taxonomy): domain Eukaryota; kingdom Metazoa; phylum Chordata; class Aves; order Passeriformes; family Rhipiduridae; genus Rhipidura; species Rhipidura dahli. The sequence goes on along the minus strand of VXAC01005427.1, from coordinate 613,900 downwards.
TTAAGGATCCTGGAGAACTGTAAATCTGTGATTAGATGAGCTCTGGGAAATGCACCGGAGTGGACACATGGCACCAGTGCTGCCCGCTGTGTATCCTGCTGTGTGCTGCATGCTGCCAGCTCCAGAAACAGCAGTAACCTGTACTTTCCCTTTAATTGCCTCAGCTGAAATCAAACAAACCCAAATCGGCTTAGCTTTGAGCTCCCCTTCAGGAGCCACTGGACTTTGCACCAAAACAAGCACACATGCACAATTGGCACTGCATCTCCTTGGGTGCCCTGGCAGCAGTACAGCCTGTACAATCACTGCATCTCCTTGCTAAAGAGGTGGGCTTACACCTCTGGTGCATGAGGTGCACAAGGTACAGAGGTGAACAGAAGCTGCAACTTCAGTTTTAATTTCTGCACTTGGACTGAATCATTTACAAAACAGCATTCATTAGGGCAAGCTGATGTTTTCACAGCAATTCCATCTTGAAATCTGTGTAAAACATGAGCGAAGGCCCAGAAACTTCTACAACTTACATTAAGGCTACAACTAAAGTTAGACAAAGATAGATAAGCATTGATGCTGGGAGAATTGACCAGTGACAGTAAGCTGATTGAGGCATGCAAGAGAATAAATACACAATGCAGAGGTGCATGGGAGGACACATTTTAATAAAAACGAAAAAGAAATTGCTAATAATGGTATTAAGAAAACACAATCCACTGAACACTCTGTCTTGCTTCTTTGTTGTGCCGTGTCATGCTCACATACAGGCTCTGCAGGGAAGGGGCAGGTTTTCTGCAGGATTGTTAAAGAAGAGTAGAAAGTGCACCGGAAGTTACAGGAAAGAAGAGCTGGAAATTGGAAGCAGACGTCAAAGGAGGTACAGAGTTGACGTAAATAGCAAAGACACTTGAGAGGGGACAGTGAAAGTTGGCTTTAGCTGGAGAGAGGGGAGAATGAGGGCCAAAAGAGATGTCGCAATAGTCACTCATGAGTAAAATTTGAATCACAGTTATGAGGGGGACAACAGGGAAAGATTTTAAGTATATCACCCAAGAAAAGAATCTCAGTGAGACAGATAAAACACCAACTGGGAAATTGAGACTGGGGAAAAAGGGACAAAAAAGGCTTCATTGAGCCAACAAGCAAAAGTAGGAATAAGTGGGAAGCCTGAATCAGAAAGAAACTCTTTCTGTGAAACGGGAAACATTCAAATAGTATTCAGTTCAAAGAACTGGAAACACAGGGATCAATAAATTAAAATGCATTAAGCAACTAAATTAAGAGTACATTTATTTCCAAGGATAATAGGGAAAAATCTGCCTAAAAGGAGGAAACTTATTCCTTCCTTCCTTATTCCTCCTTATTCCTTGCCACACTATGGCAAGTACCACACTCAGCAAAAAAAAGGAGAAGCAATCCACTCCTGTAAGAGAATAACAAAACTGCTCCCCAGTTCAAGATACCAAGCAGTTTTCTAAAATACATACGTTTATTACATTAAGCTTAAATGATTTTTAGCAGTTCTTGGAGACAAAAAGCTAAACCCACAAATAAACCTGCTAAATCCTGCTGAATCTGGTAATGCAGAGTTCAGCACATAAAGAAATGTATGGAAAAGGAATCTTACATGGTAGAAAGAAATTCTTCAGATGAGAAGGTAGGGCAAATTTGGGAAAGAATAGCCACAGATGAGATTTAAGAGTAATTGCTTATTCCCATAAAGTGTTTTCAATTCAGTAATTTTCCCTCTGGTTGCTCCCCATCCTGCAGAAGGCTCCAGCTTGGGCTGGGCTCCCCCTCAGAAGAAAGATTTGGGACATCCTGCTTTACTGTGAGAAAGGTGCTTGCTCACTCACTGCTAATAGTTTTCTTTAAAGAACTTACTTATTAAAACAAAGAAATGAAACACACTGACTGTAATAATGATGGGGGCGAGAGAACTGTCACATTAAAAATTTTTTTAAATTATTAATTCACCAGTTCTCAACCTGCCTGGCAATCATGCAGTGAAAACCCATAGCAACAATGACAGCACCAGCATAAAGAGTAATGAGAGGAATTCTAAACATTTTGGCTTAAGAAGGATTAATAAGTTTAAAGCACCATGATCTTACATGCAACTGTTGTGAAGTCTTTTTGACACAGGAAGAGATGTATGGACACCTGCAATGTTTGATCTTGACGCCTGAATTGTTTCAGTAAGTGAAGAGTAATAAGCAAAGTAACTTTCAAACATGAAAGAAATTATCTGAATGACCAAGGCCATACCTTATATTGATGGGGTGGCACAGTAAACATCTTTAACAAAAATTAAATGTAAGTAACAGCCTCCTTGCTTATTTTGTTGGGAATTATAATATCATCTTAGATTTTTTAAAAAACTTAATATCTAAAAAGTTTTGTGGGACAGTAGACTTGTGTAAACCTGTAAGTTGCATCCTGCTTCCATCATATTAAAATGAGACAGATGAGTCTTATGTGAGTTGTCTAAATGTTCTCATTTATCACCTTTAGCCATAGATCTTTGTTCTAATCTAGGAGAGAGACATGCATCTAAAAACAACCAACCATCAAATCCAGTCTGACCTAAAACCAACAGCAAAGCAAAGCAGCACAGATATTTCTGTACCCAGGCTGCTATGCTGGGACAGAGCTTCATAAGGAAAGCTCAGAGTAGATAAATCTCACTGGTCTCCTCTGCTTTACCAGTTTTCTTCGCTGTTGTTTGGGGTTTTTTTAGGAGATTGATTTAATGGGAAAGAATAGTGCTTTTAACAATAATTTGCATACTGTGTATATTAAATAAATCAGATGTAATCATCTCCTGTTTATTATCACATGGCACTTTTGGCTTCGACATATTTTGACCAGGCACAAAGGGGCAGGATCCAGCATGCACAAAGTTATACAGAAAAAGATTTAAATTACCCTTGGATAGTTTTTTAGACTTCTGCTAGAGACCTCTGTTCATAAAACTTGTTGCTTTTTGACTATCCAGCCACTTCTATTCCTTTAATAAGAATGATTCAAAGATAATGTAAATAATTTTCCATTAGTACACGTTAGCTCTGTAAGGCGTCAGTGGGCACTCAAAGAGAAACAGAACCCTAAGTATGCTATTTCAGCTGATAAAGTGCTGGCTACGATACCAGGTCTCTGCAGGTTCAAATAAATACTCAAATGGGAAGGCTCTGTGGCTCTATCGACTTTGTAGGGGAAGTCTTTCACAATGATCCCGCAAAAACAAGGCCCATTGTCTGTTAAAATCTCTATCATCAAATCAGCAAGAGAAACCACAGCAAATATTTGAGCGCAGGGCCAGCCCACTTCCTGCGTTCTACCCGTAGCTGGAGGAGGTGGTGAAGGCACTGCCAATTTTTCCTGGTATAGTCTGTCTCCCAGACTTCTGAATGAATCTGTGCTGACTTGGAGCTGCTCATGTGCTCCCACAGAATTGTTATGAGAGGCTCCATATCTGGCCTTTAAATAAATTGAAAATTTCTTTTGCAAATGAAAATGTTTTATTATAAAAATGCTGTGTATGGCTGTGCAGGCCTCTGACAAAGCCAGCTGGCTACTGGAAAGATGGAAAATCAACAACTGCACAAATCTGGCTGCTTCTCTCACAACTGTCGAGCTGTTAGGCAATTGTAATAAGGTTATTGCATATAAACAGAATATAACACTAATTAAAGTTTATTCCAGCTAAAAACCTAGTAAATAATCTAACTTCTGATTTATAAAAGCTTGCACATTTAAATAGCTAATGGATGTTTATGATATTTAGTATGTGATTGAGATTTGAGATTTGTGATACAAATTTATACAATCCAGCCAGTAATCTACACTTTAAAAGCTCTTTCAGTACAGTCTCCTGTGTAAATATTTAAAGAGCGGGATAGATTCTTCTCCTTCACCACTTTCTGCAACACCAGTCATTTTAGTGGACAAAATGTTTCCAAGATCTTCAGAAGAATCACTTCCAGAATAGGGATTAAGAGAGCTCTCCCTCCATGCCTGGAGTAACACAGCCCTCCTTGCTGCCGACAGAGGTTGCTACGTTTGGTGTGGGCTGAGGAGCCCACAGCTCCATAAACAGGAAACAACCCACAACTCATTTTGAATTCCAATAAATATTTTGTGGTTTTATTGCCTTTGGGACAGTGCTTGTGCATGAGTCAGGACAAGAGGTGTGGCTAAAGCTAGGATAAAGATTAGTCAGCCTGGCATGCCTTTCACTGGCCACAGTGGTGAATCCCTCAAAATGTGCATATTCCCTAGGCAAAAGCCTGCATCCATACCAACACCTTACTCTAGAAAATTGTACTGCAGCACTTGTACCTGTAGGGAAATATGTAGGTGTGAAAACTGGGAATTAACCTTTTAAATCAACTGACTCTTGTGGCACTGGGTGTTGGCCCAGCTTGGGACAGATCTTGGAGCAGCACTACTGGTTGGGAGGTTGAACAGTGACCAGAACCAGTTTGAAACAGTCTGAGAAGGCTTTAAATCAATACAAGGCCTTTAGTTAGCTTCTGTTTTCCATGGTCAATATTACCTTTTGCTGGCTGGTCCTGAGCCATGCCTTCGGGGGCTTTTCAGCCTCTGCTGTTATTTCTGCACTGGTGTCCAGGGCCATGTGCTTCACCCAAATTTATGAGAAATTTATGGAATTATGTGTGGTGCTCACTGCAGTACGGACCAATCCCCCAAAACAGTGTTCTCCTTCCCCTTCTAGTCTCATTTAACTTCCCATTGGAAACATCTGAAGTGAGTCTTGTTTTATCATCCCAGTACTGTGCCAGTGACTACTCAGCTCAGTAATTAAGTGGGGTTTCTGATTAAATTTTATTTTTATTTGATTGATTGGTTGGTTGGTTGGTTGGGCTTTTTCTTCCCCAAATGGGAAGACAAACATGCATTTATATGATTTTGAAAAGTGCTTTGTAAAGCGATGGATGCCCCCTCCGCGCCGGCCCTCAGGCAGGCGGCGCTCACAGTGCCCGCGACAGCCGGGCCGCCCCTCCGGCCCGCGGGGCTTTATTCGCCCCTGGCCGAACGTCCCGGGGTCTCAGGCTCGACCCCCTCAGCCCCGTGTCCCGGTGCGCAGAGGGACCTGGGGCCGGGGGGTTGTGAGGGGAGTGAAGGGTCTGAGGCATGTGAAGGGAGTGAGGGCAGTGGGGGGTCTGATGGCAGTGGAGGGGTGTGAGGGCAACGAAGGAAGTGAGGGCTGGGAGGGGTGAGAAGAAGTGAGGGCAGTAGGGGTCTGAGAGCAGTGGAGGGGTGGGAGGGGTGTGAGAGGTGTGAGAAGTGTGAGGGCAGCGAACGGAGTGAAGGCAGTGAAGAGAATGACAGCAGTAAGGGGTGTGANCCCCGCGTAGCCCGCGGCAGCGATGCACGGTACTGCCTCAGGGGCGCCCCCCGCCCGCGCGGTGCCCGTGTCCCGGCCGGGGCGCCGGGAGGAGGCGGGAGCGCCCGCCCGGGGCTGGGTGACGCCCCCGCCTCGCTAACGCGGCGGCGGCTTTGCTAATGACCTGTCCTTTCTTCTTCTCCCCTCCCTTGCTATTCGCTATTACTTATTTCTCTGGCCCCGCGGTGTGAAGCCCTCGGCGGAGCGGCGGCGGACAGCAGGAGGAGGTAGCCGGCCCGGGGAGATGCTGTAGCGGCTCCCGCTGCTCGCTCAGCGCGGCGCCCGCCGCCGGCTGCGGGAACGGGGCCGAGGGGCTGCGGGACGGGCAGAGCCGGCCCGGCGCGGGCGGGCGCAGGTAAAGAGCCACCCGGGCAGCCCCGGGGGAGCGTGATTTTAGGGCGCTGGAGATGGGAGCAGAAGAGGGGGTAATGCTCTGTGACACGAGGGGCTGGTTGGCAACTGTCACGTCTCCTAAAGGGAACATCTGGATTGCCCTTAACCTGGAATGAACTCGGGCACTAGGCAGAAAGTACGGGCTTGGAGGTTCCCGCTCTTGGCTTCGCTCAGTCAGGCAGGTTATGCTGTTCCCGGTCGGCTGGTCAGAGGAGGGTCCTCTGTCCTGGGAGCGAGGAGCAGGTCAGTGGGAATGCCTCCGGGGTTTGCTTTTGTGGTTTGCTGAGTTCTTGGTTGTCCCTATGAGGCTGGATGCTTGCTTTTCAAAAAGCATTCCAGAAGTAACAAAGGAAAGGAGTGCGAAAAGGTGTGTTGCCTTGAATTCACATTAAGATTGGCCCGGTCTCACTCACACGGGGAGCTGTTCCTAAGCTCTCTGATGGAAGTACTATGAGCACGGGATTCGTCACACAGGATTATCTGAATGATAATGTTTGGCACTTTTGGCACTGGCTGTCTTAGTAGTACAGCACTAATAAAGGTGTTGCATAAGTTTTGTTGTGGAGGAAAATCGTGGTCCAACTCCCTGTAGTACAGAACATGCACAGACTTTCTCATTGGCCCATCTTTTGAAATTTGCTTTGTAGGCAGCAAAATGAATCAGCTGTAAAAAGTGTTTCCTTTGTAAATCCTGAATCATTGACTTAGCACTGAGGCTGGCTACCTGGTCTCATGCTGGAACTGAGGCAGTTATGGTTCATGTGATGTGGTCACACGTCTGCTCAAACCTAAAGCAGTATCTTAACCTTTGTTGGCTGGCATGAGCTACCGAGTGGCCATCGGCTCGTAGTGACTCTGAGTGGCAACTTCGGGAATTTCAAGTAATGCAGTGTAGTGTATTGGAAGGATGGGAGTGTGCAGACCTTATCAGAGGTTTGTGGAACTCCACAGACAGCATGCTTGCTGTCTTTTCCCATGTTTGGAAGGAACTCTTAGCATGGTCCAAAAAAGCATTCTTATCAGTCTGTTGGTGCCTTATATTGACTGTCATCCTCTACAGTCAGGTGCATAGGCAGTTCTGGCTACCTAATGGAAACACCTTGTGAGTTTGTCACTTGCTTTTCACTAGTTCTTTATTGTCTTCATTTTCTGGTAATAGTCTAGTCTTCATAAAGGGTATAATGAATTTTAAACCATGGAGAGAGGGTTACACTTCAGTTGTGATTTTGTGTTGTTATGCTTTTAATATTTCATGAGTGGAGTGTTATAAAAATATAAGGGACAAAAATGACCTACAGGATATATGGCCTAAGATACTCATCTTGTTCTAAAAAATGGATTATGATGTTCTCTGTTGTCCCAAAGTGGGCAAGAAAACATAACTTTTCTTAGTATTTTTTCAGAAGCAGCTTGTACTTCAAAACTGCAAACAGCTCTATTTTTGTCTTTACTTTTCTATAGCTTTCCTGATAAGATTTGGGTTCTGAGGTCTGCTTCTGTTGCACACGTCTTATTTTTGCAAGGGGGAGAAAAAGAGAACACCATACTTGTCTTGGAAAATAAATGTTGAATTCATGTTTATTAAATGTACAAGTATATTTTCATATATAATTTTCGAATTTAAACTTTTTTTAATCAACTTTTTCAAAATATCTCTGAATCTTTAATTTGTTTGGGTTTTTTAGCTATGAATGGTTTTATTTTATAGATCTTATAAAGTATCTAAAAACAGAATCTCTACCTTTAGGATGTAAATCCTCAAAATAAAGGTCAATTGGAAAGACATCTCATGGAACTGTGTGTTTGGAAACCATAACTACTCTAAATGTGTCCATGGAAAGACTTGGACATTTGTGAGAATGCTCTTTAGGAGTGAAAGTATTTTACTCTATAACAGATAATTAAAATAGCACAGGGCTGTCACTACAGTGTTCTCAGTTGAGTGGCTGAGTTGAGTTGTTCTGAGTTGAGTGGTTTTGAATTCTTTCAGTATGAAGAAAAAAATACCAAAATTACATTGGGATATACTAGTTATATTCCCTAGTTAGCTAGATGTCAGTGTGGGCCTGCCGTAAAAGTAGGGACATACTAAAAGCCTCAGTCATTTAACAAATAATTTTAGCCCAAGTGAAACAAAAGATTTTTTTTTTCTGAAGAAGCATCAAGAATTTTTTTTTTAAGTTATATTACATCATAGCTATGTAAAATCAGTATAGTAAGCCCTGGGAAATTTTGTTGACTCGTTATTTTTATTTTTTTAAGAATGTCAGCAGGTTTTCATTGATGAAGAACGTTTTGTTATCACAAATCTGCACATGAAATGGAAGGGGAAGAGATTCTGGAAAACAACTTCCGTTTCAGCCTTGCAAGATGCTGCATGATGGGGTGAGTACATACATGCACTGGGCATAGAATCTCTCTAAAGAGTGATTAATGTATAGTCAAATGATAAGGAAAGAAATCTGAGCATGTAGTGCCAACAAATAACTGATAAATGGAAGGTAGTAGCACAATCAGAAGAACAAAGTAAAACTTCCTTATGTTCTGATATCTACTGCTGTCTTAGGTGCTAGTCAGTAGAATTCTGAATTCCTAATATTTTAGAAGTAGAGTGCTCAGCATTTCACAGGACCAGGTCTGTTAAATTAAATATGGAATGATTTTTTATGAAGTAGAAGGCTGAATTTTTCACTGAATTAAAAAGTACTTATCTGGTAAGGTTAGGCTCTTAATCATCACTATTCTCAAAGTAAAACTAAAATCTCTCAAAGAGTGTGATATTCGACATGTTTTAAAGACATTCAGCTGATATGAGGAGATTGTTGTGTGACCAGATTGCATGTGGCATTGAGATGTTGCCAAATCTGACTCCACTTCCTCATACCACTTCTCATAGTTTCTGCTTATGAAACAATATTTATTTATAAGTGCATTGCATGTGTCTTTAAATATCAAAGAAGTGTAATTTCTGTGTCCAGAGAAGGACTTCTCATGCATAGATTAATATAAATTATAAACCCCAACTCACTGTCATTCTAGTCCCGACTGAGGCTTGACTTGTTATGACTGGTTTGTATAAACTAAGAAATTATTCACTAAATCTTTCCAAATAGTAGAAGAAACTTGTTCCAAAATGTGTCTGCCTTGAGGAACTCAGAGCAGTGAGCTGAAGTTGCAGAGTTGTACTGAGGTTGTACAGCTTTTTGGCATTTGTTTCCAGGCAGCTGAAATACATGTGAAAGTGAGTTAGTCCAATATTTTGCTATTTCATATTTTTTTATCTCATTAGTTTGTTTTCATTTTGTTGAGAAGTACATAGAAGGAAACCAGAGCTGCTGTTTGGTGTGCTGGTTGAGTAAATCGTTACTCATTTGTGAGTATATAACATCCTGGAGCTGCTAGAACTTATTGTTGTGAATAGTTTAGGGTTTGATATATTTTACGTGGAAAAATAATATAACAATAACTTAATATGATTTACATTTTTAAACACACAAAAAATATCATAAAATTGATCATTTGAAGCTATTCTGTGGCCTGTGATTAAGGTTTGGAGGTAGGTCTTCCTGTTTTCTTGTGTATATCCATGCATCCAGCACTGTTACGCTAGGTTCTATTACCTGCATATAGGCTGGTATTGCCATTCTTTGTTTTGCTTTGTTTTGTTACACAATTAATTGTTACATGCCTGTTTTGTTTTAAACATTATTTATGGGAAATAATTGATAAAACAAATCACATCACAAACCACTGAACATGAATGTTCAGAAGGTAAGAAGAACTCTTGTTTGTTTGCAAAATCGATTTGAAAGTGAAGACTTGAATTAATGATGACGTTTCCTAACCTGCTGTTAGTGTTACTGCTTCAGGAAGAATGGTACAAAGTGCCTGACACTGGAGTCATGGGGCAGGCTCCCATAAAACAAAACCAAAACAAACTCTCTGGCATCTTTATTCAACATGTATGGAAGATGTTCCCTTGAGTAGTAGGGCTGAAGAATATAATATGGAACCAGTTGGATCTGAGGGGGAGGATGAGGGAGAGGGTGGGTGTTGTGTCAGGAGATTGCTTTGGAGACTATTTATTAGCAGGCAGCGCCTGTTGGCATTCTGTCCAACAGGGCTGCGGAATCCTCCAGTACAGCTGTCAATTAATTCATACACTCTGATGTTAAAACACATCTAATTGCAGACCACAGGTCATAGTGAGTATTGTTGGCAGTTGTTAGTGGAAGATTACAAAATAGCTATATATGTGTGTGTATATTATATATATGTGTGTATTTTATATATATATATATATATATATATAATAAGTGAA
>VXAC01005427.1:496568-603747 GCA_013399225.1 Rhipidura dahli | reverse complement strand
TATATATAATAAGTGAAGTTTATATATTCTTACCCACCTCAGGATAAAGGACATGCTGTGTGCAGTTAAGCAGGCCAGTCTGATCAAATCAAGTAGCAGCTTTAGTACCTATGTAAGTAAGAGACAAGCAGCACAGGGTATTGCCTCTGAACAAAGCAGCAGCTGTACTGTTCTGTGCTGCCACACAGATGCAACTGTACATAAACTGGCCAATATTTTCAAACAGCTGTCAAATTTTCTAGTTAAATGTACATTTTGGGCCCCTGATTTTCAGCATACTGAGCTGCTGTCATTGTAACCGAATTTACAAGGAGTTGCATTTTCTCAAGATTATAAATCCTGTAATAAATCCTGTGGAAATGTAATAGTAATTGCCCTCTAAGAAAATAGAATTGTTCAGTTTGTGGCTATCATTCATTTTATTTCTCTTTCACTTGGCAAGGGAGTGTGTGTGTATGAATGAACACACAAATGCTAAAAAGAATAGGATGTCCTCTGTCAGTGATTCCTGATAGCCCTGCACATACAGGCTACAGCAAGAAGTGTGGCTTGATTTAGGCTCCTGCTTTCCTTCTGCCATCCACACGTTTCTATCCGTCCTTTTCGCTGCCCCTCAGCGAGTCTGTTCAGCTCCCTGCCGCTGTTTATGGTTTTCCTGCGTTACACTTGTACCGATTCGGTGAACAGAAGTGTTTCACCCAGGCTGTGTGTACACTGGCGAATGAAGCTCGCCAGGGACTGTTCCCGGGAGCTGGATCGGAGTGTCGGGATTGCAGGGACGCAGCCGTGCTGCTCGTCAGGCGCAGAGCAGCGTGCAGTGCCCTGAGCCGGGCGCTCTCCTGGGAGCGTGCCAGGCTGCTGTGGGCCAGAGCGGCGTCGGGGAGGGGCTCCGGCAGCGTTTCGGGTGCTGCTCTGGCCCCGGGTCACTGCCAGGGGTGGCCAGCGGGATCGGGCAGCGCGGGAGCCAGCGCAGGCACCGGGGAGCAGCGTGGCTCCAAGGGCACAGGGAGAGGGAAGGTGCGGGCCGGCAGTGTCAGGAGCTACTGAAGGGATATCTTTTTGATGTGAGGGAGTTATTACGTTACTCAAGCTGACTTGTCGAGGTACCCTTAAGGTAACTTTATTTTGCAACCAGTAACTCAGTTGTGCTCCGGGGAGGGACTATGTGCTGTGTCCCCATAACTGCTCTTTCAAAGGCTCGTTCAAGCCTGCTGAAATGCATTACACAGTGAAGTGAAACTGGAATATGAAAGTACATACATGGCTTTTTAAAGAGGTTTTCTTTTAGTGGCTGTTTCACTGGACTCATATTCTTCCTTCACCTTTCTGCAACTCACGTGCTTCCTCGCTTAGAAGGAGTGGGGTGGCAGTGCTGGTATTGCTGTTAAGCTGGGCAACAGGTACCCTTCATGTCATAGAGGATGAGCAGGGAAAACATGGCAGGGAAATAACTGGTTATAGTTTGCTACTTTTTTGATCTCACAGGAGTGTGAGGCTTGTGATCTGTATACTGTAGTGAGTGACCTGATTTAGAGCTGTGAAGTCATGTGTCCCAAGTATATCCTCTATCTGACACGTCAGGAGCTTGCATGTACAAGTACTTGATGTCCATTTGCCAAAAAATGTAGATTAATTGCATTCATGCCTGTTGCTAAGGCTCCTGTCAGACACGCTAATTTAGTGTAAACTTTGTTTTTGTGTGATACATTTATCACAAAGAAAAACTTTTAAAGGTAGGGATGTCTGAATTGTCAGAATAAAACTGAAGGCCTTTCCTTAACAAAAAACCCAAACCAAAACCAACAAAAAACCCCAGCAACAAAAAGTGAAAGAATTTTGTTTTGCATTCCACTCTGGGTACTCTGAGTTGTGGCATGACATTAAACTGAAGTTAGTTTATTTTTAGCAGGTTTCATTTGTTTATTTCCTTAAACGTAATATCTGAGCAACAAGAGCCTGTAAAAATACTTCTAACAAATGAGTAAAATTGTAGTACCATAAAGAATAAGTAAACTACACACCTTCAGGAGCTAGTTACAGAAGACATTCAATTTTTTTTTGTGCTGGTAGAAGAGTATAAAAGCTGGCCCATTGGAATTACTCAATTTTCAAAAAGACAGTTGCAAGCACAAGAGTCGTAAATCTGTAATATCTTATCAGAGGGTCATTATTTTTTAAAGGATATAAATCCCTTTGTTAAGCTGAATTTAATTTATCAAATAAGTCCTGTTATTATGTCTGGACAAGGGCATAAAGTTTATCAATGACATAAAACCACTGAAGATACACAGTGGCGGTGTTCACTGCTAAGAAGGGGAATTCAGGCTTCTTGAACCCCTTCCAGAAACAGATGTAAATTCCACTGTAGCTTTTCAAATAGTGAATAATCATGGTCTGTTATGTTTGGTGATGAATCATGCGAGGGGTTGCAGATGGTGAGGCGGGTGCAGCTGTGCAGATGCTGGAGGAGCTGAGACAGGAGACTGGAGGACCGAGGGGGTGAAGGAGGTGATTTGGGGATGGGGTGATATGGCTGATGGAGGAGAGGGGTAACACAGCTGAAAGAGTATTGAAAAGGACTGTAACCTGAGATTTGAGATAGGGAATGTGCTGGTGACTGAAAGGACGCATTCTTGAGGCAGAAAGATATTTTTGTTGTTATTGATCTTTGAAGCAAAAGTTGCAGTATCAGGTACCAAAGCATCTGGTCTTTTATCCTGAGCCAAAACAATAAGGAGTCCGGTATAGAAGTTTAAGCTATAAATGAGAGGAGAGAACTGAGAGACTTCATGTCTCTTTTAAAGGAATACTGGTCTTAAGTAGGAGAGCTTTTGTAGGAAAAGGTTCAGATGCAAGGTTGTGGGCTTTTTTATTTCTCTTTTTCTGAGCAGGACATGTCTAATGAGATCAAGGTGGCAAAATTTGGAAGTTTGTCAGGTAGAGAAGTTGTATCTGTCTAAGTTGACTAAAAATGGGGGGTTGCAAGGCTGAATCATTAAATGGCAGGTAAGACTCAAATGCCACTTTTCACAATCTTAAATCAATATGCTAAACACACTTTTCAAATTTTTGCATTAGGTTATTTTCATTTATCTTTTTCTCTTTCCCCTCTCCTTTTAGACTGAAAGCTTTGTTCCAAAGCAATAGCTCTTTATTCAGGAAGAATGTTGCCATTAAGATGTCTGCAAGAATTAGTATTTTGGCTCACAGGTCAGAAATCCTCAGCCAAAGTGAATATTTACCCACTCTTTCAAGGACAGCAAATCATCTTTTTTTTAATAAAGTGTGTGATTATGAGTCAAAGTGAGGGACCCTAGAAAACTTTAGAATAATCCAAGTATTGACATAACTTCCGGCACCTATTGTACATTTGTGTGTTCTACAGACCCCAGCAAATATAAAATAAATACTGAAAATTAACTGGGCACAAAAAAGGTGTGGAGGGTAGTGTAGACAAATGTCCAGATGAGTCTTGGAAGAGTTATGCCCCAAAACTGAAAGCAATTTTCAGGGTTGTTTGCTCACCTCTTTTGGTCTAGTTACTTGTCAGGTATATGCAGTATGGTCTACGGTCCTCTGCCTCCCCCCAACAATTCTGAACCTGCAAGTGGTCTCAAATTAGAGAGAGCAGTAATGGCTGTAAAGGCATTAAAGTTCTGGCATTTTCATGGAAGTTGGTGATTGGGAAGAAGAAAGGAAAACACATTATTTACCCTGCTGAGGAAGTGAGGCAATATGAATTCAGCAATTGTCTGTTCTGTTTGGCCTGTCAGTTGCCAGCCAGCACAGGAGGACACAGGAGCTCAGGCTGAGCCGTCCACAGTGTGTTTGTGGTGCTTCAGGGGTGTTTGTGGGCAGGGGGCAATAGTAAGCACCTCTCTAGATGGTACTTCTCAAATCTGGGTACTGCCTCAGTGCTCCCAGGCTTTTATCATGCTATTGAAAGCCGCAAAATCATACAGCTGCAAAAATTTCATTGCCAGTCAATAAACTCAAAATTAGTTGGCATCTGTCAATTATAATGCGTGGCCTTGAATGAGGTTGTATTCAGTCGAAGTATTTATGTCAGAGGAACAATCCTTTGCTCTTCTTTTAAAGAATAAGCAAGGTTGAAACAATACAGAAAGATTAAATATGCTCAGAAAACAAAAGATTAGGTAATTATTTCTTATCCTTCTTTTATGATAAATTTCATCTAAAGACAGATTAGGATTCTAATTTCTAAAGAGAATGTTACTGATATATGTTATGATAACATATATATAATATTTGTTATGATAACACATATATGATATTTGTTATGATAACATACTAAAACGTATCAATAATATATATCACTTGCTATCACAAATAAAGGTCTGCAGAAAAAAAACAAAAGGGTTTCTTATATCCATTTTGTAAGAACACATTTTAAGTTATCCATACGTACACATGAACCCTAAAGATTGTTGAAATACTATTAGTTTCAGAAAGTGCATCCAAGTGTTTGTTTGACTTTAAGTTAGTGGCAAGTGGCTTTTTCATTTCATAAATATAGTATGTCTGAATTTTCACATTTGTTAGGAGGAGTTACTAGACAGTAATGCTTGTAAAAGTTATGATGTTTTTCTTGACAAAACATTCATGTATGTTATGGTTTTGTGGGGTTGTTTGGTTTTGGGTTTTTGTATCAAGCATGTGAGCAAGTAAATCTTCTGAGTGAGAGGTTTACGTAACAGCACCATCAATATGCCAAAAATTTTGCCTTGCATTACATCTGTGTGTATTAGATTATAATTTTAATTGACAATTTCAGTTGCACAGATGTCTTTAATTTGTTACCTTACGAAGTTTATTTTTACCATATGTAGTGAAAATGTACTCTGCAGGAGACATAGCAAGGGGCTTACATTTTATTTACTTCAGAAATTGATTATATTGGAGATAATAATTTAGTCACCAATCTAAAATGCAATTTCTATTTGCCTTTTACCCTCAGATATTTGTATCCTTCAACAAATGAGGTCTCTGTAGAATATCTGGGTATAGTTAGAAAATTGTCGAGCAGGCGCTTTTCATAATCTGAGATGCAGTAATCACATGTATAAGGAAACAATTGCAGCATTCCAATTTAGACTTTAGGATCTGGTTCCCAGTTGCATGTTAGGGCAAATGTGTGGGCTGTTTGTAAATGCTGTACATGTTGTAATCAACTTTGACTTCACCAATCAAACTTACTTTTATGTATTAATTTTAGTAGAAAAAAAAACCCTGACAATGGTTTAGGACATCTAATCTGTGCCTGCAGTTCATAAGATAGTTTTGTGGGATTTTTATTTTGTTCCTTTTTCTTAATTTTCTTAATTCTGGCCATACCATGCAACCAGATTTAGCCTCAATCTGAGCTCTGATCTCTGAAATTAAGGTGTCCCTAACTGTTAATCAATGCAAAATCTTGGCTTATGTAATTAGCTCATCAGGTATTTGTACAGGATTGCAAAACTTAGGAGACCTGGCAACTTCCAAGTAAATGGGCAAGGAGTTTTTAGGACACACTGAATAAATGGGTAAGGAGTTTTTGGGACACGTGAGGAAAGTAAAAGAACTTTAAGTTCATTAACAGGGTAATAAAAATAAAAGCAAATACTCAGATGACACATTTGTGTGAACGTGACCTTGGCTCTTGGATCAAATAGCAAATACATGTATGTCATGTTTGTCTGAATGTGACCTCTTCTTGGTTCAAATATCAATCATAAATCAAACCCCAGCTTTTGATGTACATGCAGAGGGAACAATCTCTTATATGATGCACCAGATCTCCATTTCTCAGCAGTTGTGGTCTCCACGTCAGTGTTCAGCACACACCCAGCGTGTGTGGCAGTATGTTCTGTCAGCTTCATTGCTTACCAAATGTTGTCACAAAGGCTTTAGAATTTGTAGAACTTTGAAGCATAAACTGCTATGGCTGTTGTGATTAACATATGTAATCTTTTGAATCCTCCTCAAACATAGAATAATTTGAGTGGACTGTAAGAGTGACTTGAAGAGATACGGACATTGAAATGGATTGGATAAAGAACAAAACTTGGGGATTCATTTGGGAGAGGAAAGGAAAAAGGGGGAGTGTGTTGCAAGTGTAAAGTTGTAAATGTAACAGTGGAGTGGGGTTTTCATTAGAAAGTTTGGCGAGCTGTGAGCAGTATTGGTGGAACTGTAGTGGACCTGAAAAGCAGCATATGTCAGAGAACACAGACTACTCTATAACATAGTGGTTACTAAGAAGTTGCCATGGCTTAGTTTCTTGCAGAAAATAAATTCTTATTGTCCTTTTGAATCTCCTATTAATAAAATATACTTTCTTCAGTGGTTATGCCTCAAAAATACTGGATATTATGAACTCCAATATGAATATTTGTTTAAAGTGCATTAACAACTAATGTAATAAATTGAATAATCTTCCCTCATACTGGTTTCCACGCTGATTTTTTTAAAGCCATGTTAACAATAGTATCTTGATTCTATAGATTAGGCTGGTAATCAGTTTGACTATAAAAGTAGAAACAGACGCCATTACAAATTGAGAGCTTTTTAGGCCTTCTATTTATCTGGACTATAAAAGTTGAAGCAAGACAAAAGAATTTTTTAACACAAAGTTTTTCACTTGAGTCTTTGACAATATTGCTTGGGTTTGGAACCATCTAAATTTCAGACTGGATTATAATATAGTTAAAAGAATACAAAAACCTAGGAATTCAAAATACACAACCAACCAACTAACCAACCAACCAAAAAAAACCCCAAAAAAACCAACACCAAAAAAACTCCCAAAAAATCCCCAAAGCCCCACAAACAAGCCAACAACCCAAAGCAACAAAGACCCCTCCAAAAACACTTCTTGAAGAAAACAGTAAAGTGAGGGAGAGCATTAAAGGTTTTACAATAACCCTAAGTAAAGTATTATATAGTTTGTTAATTTATATTACTTTTGACTTATACTTAAGTCAAGTAGACAGTTCTTTAAAGGATTCAGCAGACATTGATGAAAAAGAAAGCTTTACTTTGACATGCAGCTGTTTCTGACTTTAGTTTCAGTTCAGCATTCACTAGACAGAAGAGTCAAGTCTTCCTATTCCCAGTTACAGAAACCTCCAAAGCATTTACTTTTTGGATACGAAAATACACATTTAGAAGAGAAAAAAAAAAAAAAACAGCAACCAAAAATTCTCAAAGTCATGTTGGTATTTCATGCAGACTTGAACCTATTTGAGCTTGAAGGCAATTCAAACAACAACTCAATCTCTACTCTTTACAATATGGGATTTTCCTTTTATCAGAAGGACCTTGATGCAAATTTGAGTAATGCCATGTTTGATATATCCATTTATGTGGAAGAAAGCAAGCAAGATTGCAGATAGGTGTTAACTTGAGGTGATAGACCTGTAAGTCTTGTCTTTGGAGCCTGGAGGCAAAGGTTGCAAAACCTTCCTGTCCCATTGCTGATGAAACCAAGTCTGGCTCCAGTTGTTAAAGGTATTGCAGGGGCTTCTTTAAACACAGGCTTCAGATCTTACTGCGCCGATAACCAGGAGCTGTCTTTCTTTACTTCTGAAGCGGAGCTGTCTGCTAGAGGCTGACTAGTCTAATGGTGTAAATGAAATATGGTGAAATCTATTTCCTGCTCTAATATTAAATCAGTGTAAATATAAAGTGTTCTGAATGGAGTTCTTAGTTACCAGCATCTTGAGGGGCTTGTTGAATTTAAAAATCTCCATTAGAAAGCCACTTGATGCCAGGATGTTGTTTTATTATTTACAAGCAGCAGAAGTCATTCTTTGAGCTAGGTTCTACTCTCAGCTTGAGTTTCCAGCACTGGAACTTGAATTTCATTTTTGTTGTTTATTTATTGGAGCATGTTGTGTCAACTCAGAGTAAATGCCTATATCTTCCATTTACTAGATTTACCAGTTTTGCTGCTGGAAGGTGAGTATCTGTGAAATGTGCACATAGCAGCCTGCATGAGAGTTCCATGGCCCTGCTGAAAGATGGTAATACCCCTTAATCTAATAGAGGTGCTCTCTGTAAAGCAGTTTTCACCTCTCACAGAAGACCAAAGAGCCATTGGCTTCTTCACTTTAGGCAGTGCAAATGCCTGGTTTGCAGACCCCACCAGTCCACAGTTACTGGATTCTGCACAGGAGATTCAGGCAGTTATTTTCTGGCCATGCAGCATGTGTATCCATCTTCCCAGCTGCTTATTTCTGCTCTCCCTATGGAGCCAGCACTAATATTTGTAAGGCTTTGCAGTGAACT
Organism: Rhipidura dahli; assembly: GCA_013399225.1. Classification (NCBI taxonomy): domain Eukaryota; kingdom Metazoa; phylum Chordata; class Aves; order Passeriformes; family Rhipiduridae; genus Rhipidura; species Rhipidura dahli. The sequence continues at coordinate 595,455 of VXAC01005427.1, read as the reverse complement.
GGATCAGGGAAGTGGTCGGATTGAAAAGTACCATGTTTTTAGTGTGTGATCATGGCCACAAAGATCAGTCATGGCTCTGCAAATTCCATTGAGCTCCACTCAACCCAAACATGTTAAGTGAGCTGTTTGACATTAGGTGAGATGAATTACTTCTCTTATTTCTGTTTGCTGAAAATTAATTTCTGTTTTGTAGTTTTTTCTCCATTAGTAACTGTTGTGTCAAAGTGATAAGGTATGATATTTGAAATAAATATTTTATTATCTCCTGAATAGTTTTGTTGCTGTCCTGTTACTAGTTACTTCTTAAACAGTAATCTTGGCAAAACAAACAATTTTTAATATATAATAAATGTGTTACATAAATGAAAGAAAGCATTGGAGGAAATTGTGGCTATGTAATCTTGAAGGTCTAGAAAGCAGCTGAATAGTTTAAAGAAGGAAGGTCACATTTACAAGGAGGGTCCTGTTCAGAGATATTAATCTGTAATATACACTAGCCAATGTCATTTAAAATCCAGTAGGACAGAAAATCTGGGGACCAAAGAAACACAGCTTCCTAGCTCAGTAAGTTCTCCTTGAGTTTGGCTGAGTAATAGGAAACTAAAAAACCCAATTCCTATGTTGTTTTTACCACTTTGTCATGGCTTAACCCCAGGAGGCAACCAAGCCCCACTTGCTCACTTCCCTGCTGTGGGGCTGGGGAGAGAACTGGAATCAAGGTTGCATAGAATTTTTCCTTACATGACTTTTAATGTCCTCACTTTATAGCTTTGCTATCAACTTTCAAAATTAGGGTATGTGAATTTTGATTTATTTTAAAAGCAAGGATACCTCCAAGATGCATATGGTATCTTGGAGTATGGCTGAGTAAAGGGAAGAAAGGTGAAGTTTTTCTGGGTAGGTTTTTTTGGAGAGGAGATGTGCAACTGGCAGTCTTGATGAAGGGGTGGCTTATGAAAATTTTTCATCATGTGCATAGAAAATGTTCTCTCTCTTGTGTTCTTTATGCTTTTAAAAATTTAGAATAGTGCAAGTAAGTAAGGTTACAAACTACGAAAACTGACTCAATTGTCACATGAGAGAGGTGAAAATAAGCATCCTTTCCCAGGCAGAGTCTGGGTGTCACACTTTAGGTACCTAATCTTATTTTCCATTCTTTTTTGTGTTGAATCAGGATATTGGAACTATTCTGCAGCTTACATTCTCAAGACTCTTCCTATCCACTGAAGTTTTCTAAAAGTGTCTATTGCAATCACTAGTTTTACATGTGCTGTTTTCAGCCCCAGCACTCTCAAAATGACCTAGAGGTAATGATAGTTTCAACTTTAACCCTGGTATTTGCAAGCAAGCCCTTTAACGATCAATTTGTTTATGCAGTAAGTTCAGACTTTGTTACTGCTTCCCAGAGACCTTTGCATCTCAGAAACCTCTTTCCTTACAGGAATTATCCCTGGTGTGGCAAGTATTAAATGTGGAAAGGCTGGAGGTTTAGTGTCCCTCCATTCCTTTCCAAAAATGAAGCAAACAACTGATAGCTGCATGTTGAGGTATTTTTCTTTAATAATATGACTGATTTCTTTGGGACCGGTTTCAAGTTTATAGGTAAGTTATTCAGTGGGTATTCATGGTGAGGCAGTAGGAAAGGACTTCTTGTGAAAAGAGACATGTTTCAGGAATAACAGGATGTGAGAGAGTAAAACCTCTTTAACCTTAAAACCATAATTACATTAAATTCTGTCCTTATTTTTCTATGTTCTATTCTCCTGTTTTCAATTTGTGTGTGTTGGTACTTGGAAGTAGGAAAGGGGTTATGGAGACTAAAGTATTGTATGGGAAACTGAGAAAATCCTCTGCAAATGTCTTTGTGGCACAGAATTTCTGTAAATACTTAGAAGACAGATCTTTTGAGTGGAATCATCATGCTGCAGCTACTACATCTGCTGTTGTAACAGGTGCAGGGCTTTTTGTAAAGCAAAATACTCTCTGTGAATATTAAATTAACTTCATACTTATTACCCTTTTTATTTTAGAAGCCTTTTTTCATTCAAGCAAGGATCAATGCATATTATGTGAAACCTGCCAATGAAAGTATATGCACGTGTAAACATGCACAGAACACAGAGAAGCCATAAGGCAGTTTACTGCATAAATACTAGACATATTACTTAAAGATTTTCTGGGCTTATAAAAAAATTAATTGCCAGTATTGTGAATATTAGTATATTTTGACAGTCTTCAGAAATTGTTATGTTGTCTTCATGCTTGCTTAAGTACCCGTTAATCATTGACAAGAGCTCTAATGATTAAGCAGCTGTAATTTACTTGTAGTGTTTGGAAGGACAAAAGGGTATGTAATTTAATAGTTAAAACATGAAGCACTCCATTTATGTTTCACTAGCTATTTGGTTGTTTTTACAGAAATTTAGCTTAAAAAGCTGTTGAATTTTATGTATGGACTGTAAATGTGGAAAAGTGTGGTGTGATTTGGGTGGTACTAGGCAGCTGTTGCCACGTTCAGAGGTCAGCTTGCAAGCCTTTCCTTTGCTTTCCTGACAGATAATGCCTATTTTGGTTGAAGGTAGACTCCAGTGTTCACTTACTGAAAAATACTTGTGCTGGATGAAGAAGTGATACTTGGGAGAGATGTTTGTGATTCAGTAGGGATCACTGGGTGCAAGAAGCCCAGTGCCTACTGGAACCTCCCCAGGAAAGTTCTGCTGAGTGTCTGCAGAGGAAGACAAGGTTTCTGTGCTCTGAACAACTGGTTCAGCCCAGGAGAGCTTCATGGAGAGCACACTGGAAAAGTGGTGCCAATCATATGCTCTGCCATTCCTCTCTTCTTTTTCCTGATCGCTCCTTAGGGAGACAAACTTGGTGGTCTCCTTTGGATTCCTGGAGGTTTCTTTATACTTTTCCCCATCACAAAATAGATACATCACAGCGATAGGAATTTGTTTTCACAGATAGGTACAAGGGATTTCTCATTTCTGAGTTTCAGCATGTTCTGGTTATATCCGGGATGTGGATAGATAACTAAGAGCAAACAGCACAGTTAGTTCCAGGTGTTACTGGGCTTATCCGTGCTGCACACCCACCAGCACAGTCCATACAGTAACGTACCTGCTGTCTGAAACTGGTGTTGGAAATCATGCATGAATTCCCATACTTAGTCTCCTACATATTCTTGCTTGCTGCACTATGTGATGTAGAAATTCTTCTCCTTTTTTAGTTAAAACTATCCTGTTTCAAAGAAATTGGGCAAATAGATCTGTACTAATAGTCTTTGTGGAATGAGATGGCAAGTTAGTAACAGTGACAGCATCTAATTTATTTTTCCTACTCAAGAAGAGTGAGTAGCATATTGATGTTTGTTATAAGTTTAGTTGGGAAGTGGATAATGCCTCCTGTAGAAACATAGAAACACTTTTCTAAGCAAGGGAGAGAAAACAACAATCTACAGATAGATCTTGTCATAACTTTCACTCATCTTGAAATCTTTTTGGGAGTTTTCCTTACCCTGTGCTCTTGATGATTCATGTTGCTTCCAGAGCAACAGAATGTTGTATAATATTTCACCTTTGGATTAGAAATTCTGTATTTAGTGTGCTACAATTGGTTCAAAATTTTTTTTAAAGGATCTGATTTTTTTTTAAATTATTCTTTCACCAGTAAAAAGAAGTTTAAGTGACTGCTCTACTTGATCAACATGGTGGACACTGAAAACCAGCTCTATCCTCTTACTCCCTTGGAGGAGGAGGATATAGACAGCCCTTTATCTGGAGAGTTCCTACAGGATATGGAGAACATTCAAGACCTGTCCCAGTCTCTAGGTGATGATAGTTCTGGAGCTTTAAGTTTAACAGAATTCCAGTCACTGGGAAATGGTCCAGGATCTGATGGCTCAGTTATAACAGGTAAGAGAGTTTGGTTTAATATAAAACTTTCTTTTATAAATAGAATGGTAGAAATTAAAAACTTCTTTAATGCAATAGTTATTGTTTATGATGAAGTGACACTAGAGATATATAAGGTGATTATGGCATGATTTTAAACTACTTAAGGCTAAAGTTAATACATTAAACAAATGGCCCTGAAGAATGACTGTAACATAGTTACATAGGCTTTAGTCAGAGGCTTTGTTTGGGACATCATAATGGGAATCACTGCAGAGCTGTGGGACACTGTGGTGATCTCAGTAAGGTTCTCCTGTTTAATCTGGGTGTTTGCAAGTATTTTAGCAGTAGAACCATTTGAAGTCGTTTACTATTAATCTTTTGGTTGGTTTGCATTATGTTTTGTTTTGGGGGTTGTTACTTTAAATCAATTCCCAGCCTGTGATCCCTATTTCACCTTGGAATAATAGAACTGAGGCAGTTGAAATGAACAGTGTGGGTTTTGAAGGGAAGTGGGAGAGCTGCCTCCTGGCACTATTGACCAAAGGATTGTTTCTAGAACCATGACTGGTTCCCTTTTGGTTGCAGACCTTCTCATCAAAGAGCTGCCTTGAACAGGAAGGGTTATGATGTGCTTTATGTATGTGCATATTTGTTTATAACGTGGTCCTTCAGAGGCAGGAGGTTTTACAATTATTTGAGTGTAGGTATGTACAAGGCCTACAATAATATAGTTCAGCTTCTACTGTCACCTTCTCATGGAGTATTCAGTGCTCATTGCAAAACATATTGGTTTTGTGGTTAGAGAATATGCAAAACATAAACTTCCAAGGCTCAAATTCCATAAGGCAGGTAAAATGAAATCACACTTTCAAAAAATCATGGGGTTTAGGCTGTTCTTGATGACTCTGATGCCTGTGGGCTTGGCAGCGCTGGCAGTGCAAACTCTGAATTCTGTGCCAAGGTTTTTTCCAACATAATACTTGCTGACCTACATTCATGAGTGTTTCTTAATCTGTCTGTTAAAATAACACACCCATTAATTTGCTGAAGTCTTGTGGTGCAAGTAGCAAGATGGAAGATAAAATAAACTCTGGCCTCAGAAAATGTTTTCCTCAAACAAGGTGGAAATATTAATTGAAATAATTAAGGTTGGAATGTGTTAGTTCTGTAATGTGTTCATCAGCTGGTGGCACGTCTTGCAAGTTTATTTCATTGTACAATTCAGAGATGCTTTGCCCATAATAAAAAACCCACAAAATATCTGAGCTAGACTATTTTAGAAGCAGGTATTTGTGTTACCTTCCTTTTAACATCTGTTCAGCCTTTCTACTGATGTGCAGGACTTGTCCATCTGCTTTTCAGACCTCAGTTTAGATTGTCATTTAAAATTATGAGTAGCTTTTTAAGGATCAGGGGTCCTTATGTGTATCTGAAGTGTATCTGTGGGAGGTAGGAATGTGTCTCTTGTGGTACTGCAACAAGAGATCCCCTGCTTGTCCCTGCAGCACAACAGATGGAAGATGTAAAGCCAAGATGAGTGTTCTCAACCTTTCTGCAAAGAACATTGGGGTGGTGTGTATTTATTTGGTCTATTATCACACATCTAGTTCTTGTTGCTAGAGTCAGTTCAGTAAGGCCTTTTCCTTCTTGACATCCTACGTCTCATCAAAATTAGCATGTATTTTGTGTGCGTTTGCACTGGAAATATGAATTATTTTTCAAAGACTTATGGTTGAATTGTTAGTTCACTTAATGACTATTAACTCAAAATTATTTTTTAGAATAAAATTTTTTTGTGTGGTTTTAATATAGAAATTGTATAAATCTTGATAATTTAGTATTTATGATGTGTTCCTTTTTTTTTAGACACCCTTTCACCAGCATCCAGTCCTTCATCCATTAATTTTGCCACAGCTCCAGGTAGCATAGATGAATCACCCAGTGGAACATTAAACATTGAATGTAGAATTTGTGGGGATAAAGCCTCAGGCTACCATTATGGAGTACATGCTTGTGAAGGTTGTAAGGTACAGACATATTTTTTTTCTTAAGAACCTAAATCATGTTGCTTTATTTATGGTGTAATATGAAGATGAACATTGGGTACATGTATGTTTAACTACTATAGTTCTAGCCATTACAATTATTTAAATAATGAACCTATCTGTGGTCTTTTTCCTGAAGTAAGTCATCCAGATACCATAACTCAATACCAGACCTTCACCAAGCAGGAGCAAATCACAATGATTATTTTAATGCTGCTTTTCTGGATGTAGTTTGTGAAATTTAAAAACAAAACACTAAACTGTGACCCAAAAAAAAAATAAAAAGCCTTCTGCTCCACTAGTGTTTTATTTGTGTTTGGAGTATGGGTGGGAGGAGTATGCCACATTCCTGTTATAACAGTAACAAATCCCGAATTTCTCACCTCCACCCTGTGCTGCCTGAATCCTTTAGTATTGTACCTCTTGTAGTTTTGGGCCAGGATATGTCTCTGGGGCAATTACTCTTATCAGTAATGCATAATATTTGGGATGATATGACCAATGAACTGGAAGATTCTTTTCTTTTTCCTCTAATGTTTTCAATTTCCATCTTTTTTCTATATTAGAAGGTAACAGGAGAGAAATAACAGTCTTTGTGTACAGTTGTCTTTCATGCACCATGTCAGTATGATCATTTGAATGTAGATCTTATGGAGTAATGCAGAATATCTATTAGAGATGGGGAACCAGTTCCTTGCCAGTTGTATCCCTAAAGCCTAAATGACATGTTGCTCCATGATGTAACACAAAATGTTGCAATGGCTCTGGGTTTGCTGACCCTGTGGTTGGGCAGTGTGTGACCAACCTTGTGTTGCAGACTGGAGACAGCATGGAAAGAGCACTTGAGGTGGAGGCTGTTCTGCAATGCTCAGCATTGTCTCCTTGGCTCTTCTGCACACCCTGCTGTGTTCTCATACTCCTCACATCTGCTGGGTGAAGGAAGGATGGGTTGATTGTGCATGTGTGATTTACACTGGGTGAGAGATGACAGAGGATGCTGAGGGAATACGTACAAAAGCAATATGTGATAGTTTTGCTTCATCCTTAAGCACAAGTCTGCACAGGTTCTTTGGGTTCTTGGTTCTCTTCCAAGAAAGAGGATTGAGAGCTATTTCCTCCTTTTGTGTTCTCCATTCTATGCATGCCCTCAGACACACCACTGCATGGATTTGTACTTCTGGACAGGTTGTACTTTGTGTATTGTTTTGCTAGTGACATCAATAAACAGTAAAAGAAAAGAAAATTACCTGTATGATTGAAGCTTAGTAGTCAACATTCATTAACATCACATATTGGTTTTTTCCAACTTTTTATAGGGCTTTTTTAGAAGAACAATTCGTTTAAAACTCATCTATGATAAATGTGATCGCAACTGCAAAATTCAGAAAAAAAATCGTAATAAGTGCCAATACTGTCGTTTCCAAAAGTGCCTTTCAGTTGGAATGTCACATAATGGTAGGTAAGAGTGCCCTTAATTTGTTTGTTCCTACCCAGAGTCTGCTGCTGGAGGCAGGCACTTGGATAGCATTTTTACTCATGCACATGAATTGAACCTCAGATTTTTTACAGAATAGATCTCTGTGGGGGACACCAGTTTCCCTGATGGGTTCATGTGGTTGATACAGAGCTGCCAGATGTGCTGTTAGGAGCTTTACGCAGTTGTGCTATGTGTCAGTTTGTCCATATTAATGTTCATTTGTTTGCTTTCTTCACCCCAGAACTTTGGCACCAGTACTCCCATTGAAACAGATTTCAATACTGGAAGAATTTGATCAAGGGTTTTGTAGAAGAGTAGGAGGAGAACAACTGCTTCATTGTGAGGGGGAGTGACACAGGATAGAAATCTATAGGAAAGCAGCCTTCATTATTTTTCAAGTTACAGTGCAACAACTCTTGGGCAGATGGTTCAGAAAGTGGGGAGGGAGGGCAAAGGTCTGTGCTGACTGTGCAACAGGAATCTGGTAGGTTGTTTGTTAAACAGAATGGTAAAAATTCAGAGCATTTAGAGATCCAGTTTAAAAGTTATGTTGTTGTTTGTGCTAGTGATTTAAGATAAGGGTGGCAAGCTTGTGGCTTACAGACCAATTTCAACCCACGAGGCAGTTCTCTGAGCAGGACGTAGCTTGCTGAGCAACATAGATGAAGAGGGAGAGGCCGAGCCATGACAAAGCACATCTCACTTAGCCAGATGACAGTAGTTTGCTTTCCCTGATTGGCTCTGATATTGTCCAGGCTGAACTTGGGGGCAGGTGCTGTGTGAAAGTAGGTAAAAATGCTGGGCTAGGTGAAAAGGTGTGGATTAGGAGACAAACTTCCTAAGGAAATTATGCAGTCAGGATAGGTGGGGTGGGAACATGGTTGGGGAAGCTGCTTGTGACATTGTAGTCTAGAGTCCCATCAGGAGGCATTGTGAGAGTTGACTTTCTGGTTCTGCAGAAGCCTGGCTCCCTTGTGGTGAGGCTTGACTGAGATTGAGGTCCATTGGGAGAGGGTTGGTAATCTCTGCAAGACTGGGGATAACCATTCTTAAAAAGTGTGGTGGACAACAAAGTGACGTCTCAGGCTGGGAGCTGAGCAGGGAGCCGTGCTGGTTGGCAGGAACTGACGTGCAGCTGTTTCATCCTACTAAAGACTCTGTGGCCACCTATGCTCCAGTTAAAGGGAATAGCTGCAGTTTTAGTGCGGCAAACGTGGGAGGCAGCAGGGAAAAGGGATGACTGCTAACTTGCTGGCAATAGTTCTCAGGAAAAGAGCTACAACTAAATTTACACCCATGATCTTAAAACTAAGTTTCAGTTTAGAGCAGGTATTCTTCCACTTTTTCAACAGATTGGTGTGACCACCCACCCTTAAGGGGAAGGAAGCACCCAAGCCAGGTTCCGAACAGGCTTCCTTATTGGACTTCTACTGAAGTTCATAGCTGTATTTCAGATCATGCTTAGAGTCACCTCCTTATGTCATGAGAAGATCCCCTGGGCATGGTGAAGGGCTGATGCTGTTCATGCCCTGAATTGCTCAGTGTAGGCAGTGAGGTCCTGTCCTCACCAGTTGGATGCTGAAATGTGGTACAAGTAACTCACTGTGTGAGCCATCTCAAACCCTTGCACACCTCCCAAGGGTAAAATGGGGCTGGCTTCACTTGAAACTGAAACTGAAGACAGATGTGGATGTGCCCATGAATGGCAAGACCACTTGCCCAAAAAGCAGGAGACCTCCATACACAGAGGTGTTTTAGACTTGCATCTTCTGCCTCTTGGAAGAATATCCTAATGACTAGATTGGATATTCAAACTGTTCTCATCTCCAATCTTGAAGGGCTAGTCTATTGAGAAAGCAGTATGGAGTGCTGGGTGTAGAGGAGGTTTGTTGCCTATAGCCTTCAGCTGTAAATGCAGTTCTTTGGGCTGGGGTTTCCACTGGCAGTATGGGTATGTTGAATAAAGAATGCCCCTGCAGGTTCTGAGCCAGCAGTGGCATTCAGGCCCTACTCCCTTGCAGCTCTCCAGCTCCTTTGTGTGCTTTCTGCCAAGCTCCTGTCAATTCTACTCAGTGTTTTAAGTGTTCACAAGGTGGACTTCGAGTTTCACACTGGGAGCTGTAGAACTCAATAATGAGAAAACAAAACACAACTATTTAGGTAACGAAGAAGAGAAAAGGAAGATGTAGTTCACTGCAGATAGCAGTTTGTGTTCTGCTGATTTCCTTCAGTTTAGCATATTAGTCACTGACTGTGTTGAGAAGGAGGAGATTTCTTCACCTCTACCTCAGGTTTTCTACACAGAAAAATCTTAGTGCTCCAATCAGCAACGGTAAAAGACTTAAGTTCTTGTATAATTTGTGTTTGTTTTACAATTATGTCTTCCCATCAGCAATACGTTTTGGACGAATGCCGAGGTCTGAGAAGGCCAAGCTCAAAGCAGAAATTCTAACAGGTGAAAATTATGTAGAAGATTCAGAAATGGCAGATCTTAAATCACTTGCCAAAAGAATTCATGATGCCTACCTGAAAAACTTCAATATGAACAAGGTTAAAGCCAGAATCATCCTTGCAGGGAAAACCAATAACAATCCAGTAAGTACTTTTCCTGTTATTTGACAGTAAAGCTGACAGGTACATAAGGTGATTGTAATAATTTGGTAGACTCTTTAGCAAATCTTTTAGAAAATAAATATCATGGTAATACAGATGTGAAATATTCAAAGAGAATATCTGTTGTAAATATGGTTGGTTTTAACCACTATCAGAATAGTAAGAAGCTTTAGGAAAATCAGGTGATTACCTTGTGAGTGGAAACTCATAGCCTTAAATTATTTTTCTTAATCAGAAATGTAGTGATGATATCTGAATGTGAATACCTCTTGATATGGGGAGAATGGTTCAAAATTAATTTCCTATTATGACAGTGAAAAAAAATAAGGTTTTCTGTCACAAATTCCAGGATAAATCCTATTATCTTGTAGGGTGTACAGACGCTCTGCATGACTTTTATTTAAATCAGAATAATATTTATAGCAGGAGGGGAAGGAAAACTTGAGTTTGTATTTTGTAATTTTTTGTTTACAGTGCTGGCCATTTCCTCACCCAGCCTTCCTGGTCTTTTCTGTATGGTTCCTTTGAAAGGCAGAAGCAAGCAAGGTTGTGAAGACACATATGCTATAGGAGTTATTTTTCTTTCAGGGTAATTTAGCCAAGGTCCACCTAATTCAATCAACTGCTTTTTGTTTGGTAGCACATGGGAGAGTATAATCAATGTAAGGACTCACTTGTTTCACTTAATGCATATTTATTTAAGCTCTGCTGTGATTTTTGTTACTTTTATGTAAAATGTAAGTATCTTATTTTATCAGCAACTTCAGTTTCGGTAAAAATTTGCAGGGAAGAAATTTTACATATGCCATTATGAAAACCATGTAAGTGTGGGGATGAGTGTTATCAAAATTGTAAGCAAGCTGTCTTCTACATTATGGAATTTGGCATATAATTATTTATTAGACTAGCTTTGTCTAGCCATGCCTACAGCTTTCTGCATTAGAAGAGAGATACGTGAATTTTCCCAGTCTTTTTCATTGCTTTGAAGAGGCGTGTAAAATTAGGTACAGGCTTAAACATTTTAGGGGCACAGGCTGACATGAGCCTGCAGTAAATACCGCCTTTAGCTCCTCACTGAGTGGGCTCCTGCAGAAAATCCTTTTTTGTGCTTGTTACCCTGTGTCAGAACCACAAGCCACAACATGTGTCCCACGTGCAGAGATGGATCCCAGAGCGCTGCATCCCAGTTCTTGTATTTGAATGCGTGTGGCCACAGCCACGGGACTGACTGGCCATCAGTGACCAGTACGCGCGTGTCTGCGTGAATTTGCACGTGGAAGTTAATCAAGGATCAGCCCTGGGATGTTACAAACAGGCTGCTTCCAGTTTTTTCCATACGCAGGGAAGAGCAGAGTCTTTTTAGGGTATTTCATGATCTCTTAAGAAAACAAACATTTTAATTTTCTCTTGACTTTTCAGCAGAAAAACAAATTTTAAAAGAAGGGGTTTTTTGCTTGTAATTAGCAACCCACCTGTTTCAGGACTGTGCATTAACAGCTGATTTCAGTGAATCCTAATTTTTGGTACCACTACAATTAATTTCAGAATGAATGAGCATTTTTCATGATGACAGGGTGTCATTTTTTAATTTTGCTCCCAAGTTCTTAGCCATACCTCTTTTCTGCATACTGAAATGTTAATTTTTTAAAAAAATTAAATTTAAATGTTAAATTTTAAAAAAAAGTGTATAAGATAGTGTATGTCTTTTAAAGGTTTAGAGATGTGTTGTGTTTCTTGCTTTGCCACTTTCCACTCATATCCACCTTCCCACGGAAAGTTCTGCTCTGTGTAACTGTGCTGGAGTAAGATGGAATGTGCAGTAGCCATAAACATTTAAAAATGAACCACCACAGTAAACTGACCTGTTGGACAGTTTTCTGGAAGAAAGAAGTGAATCCTATGAGTTCCTGACAGAACACTATGTGTTCCCCATGGTATTTAATCTGAGATGAGCGAAAGAACACAGGGAAGGTGCTTGGTGTGTATGGAACTAAATTTCTGTTCAAGGTCAGTTGTTGTGACTTTGCTAGGCTGGGAAGCACTGGGGTTTGTTATTTGTCTTTAGTGGATTGTACTTTGTTTTGGTTGTTGCTCTGCAGATATATATCAAAATATTTTTGAGTTCTGATTGTTTGTAAGAAAGTCTGAATGCTGCTTTTGATATAATGTTTTAAGAGAGTGGCTCATCTGTTTGTAAAGCATGTACCTTTTGAAACAAAGGGGATTATGGAAAAGATCAATTTTCATGTTTGACATTCTAGTGGGATTCTCTGTAGAGATGGCTCAGCACCAACTGCAGCTAGAAAGTTGGGACAACTGGGACATTGTCTATGAAAATCTGATAATAAAATACAAGAGTAGTGCAGGGTTCACATTCTTATGCAAATATGCTGCCCTGTGTTGAAATGACTGTCTGTATTCCCTCTAGGGTACTTCAGGAAAGAATCATGATGTGCATGAGTGTAGTTAGTTTCGGAATGGACAGGAGTGTAGGCAGAATAACCTGGACTTGTGGAGAAGGTAATACAAGTCTTTTGTGAGCCCTCTGGGACCAGCTCTGAGATAGGCACACCAAGCACAGGAGTGCTGGAGCTTCACTGTAACTCTTAGATAAAACTAAATTAAAGATATGCCATAGATTTTTACATTTCACTATTTGCATTGCTGTTTACAGAGCAGACTCATTAGGTATTGCAGTTTGTGGTTCCATCATACAGTGTTTGTCTTGATGAGAAATGTAAAAGAACTTGGGGTTTACTGATCATTGAGGACTGATTAGCATGGAAGTTAAAGTTTATCAGAATCCTTATTCTTTAGGAAGAAAATTATTAATAACCATTATTTTGTGACTGAACTGGTGGGTGTTTTTCTCTGTAGCCATTTGTTATACATGATATGGATACCTTATGTATGGCAGAGAAGACCCTGGTGGCAAAACTGGTAGCCAATGGGATTCAGAACAAGGAAGCAGAAGTTCGAATCTTCCACTGCTGCCAGTGTACATCTGTGGAGACTGTCACAGAACTCACGGAATTTGCCAAATCCATCCCTGGCTTCTCCAACCTTGACTTGAACGATCAGGTGACACTATTGAAGTATGGGGTGTATGAAGCCATATTTGCCATGTTGGCCTCTGTGATGAACAAAGATGGGATGCTGGTGGCCTATGGGAACGGATTTATAACCCGGGAGTTCCTGAAAAGCCTGAGAAAGCCATTCTGTGATATAATGGAGCCAAAATTTGATTTTGCAATGAAATTCAATGCACTGGATTTGGATGATAGTGATATATCCCTTTTTGTTGCTGCCATTATTTGCTGTGGAGGTAAGCATTACGTATTTGTTCTCTAAGGTAGTAAATTTTAATATTTCCCTCTCATGAATTAATAATTTTAATGGAAAAGCTTCTGTCCTCTGGAAGATTCAGTTCTACCCACTAACTACACTTTGAGGAATCTTTATAAAATTATGACATGTATTCTTTTGCTTGTTTTGAGAACAGATCGCCCTGGTCTTGTAAATGTAGGACACATTGAAAAAATGCAGGAGAGCATTGTGCATGTACTGAAACTTCACTTGCAAACAAACCATCCTGATGACACCTTCCTCTTCCCAAAACTTCTCCAAAAAATGGCTGACCTCCGACAGCTTGTCACAGAGCACGCTCAGCTTGTTCAGATAATCAAGAAGACTGAATCTGATGCACATTTACACCCTTTACTACAGGAAATCTACAGGGATATGTATTAAGGATTTTTAGTATTTTTTTCCACAATATTTAAAGACAGAGAAATACAGATGGGAGCAAAACTACTTGCACAGTTACGTGCTGTGCACTCAGCCGAGAGCAGGAAAAATCTAAAACTGGGGAACTGGAGTGTTACACTTCTTTTGGTTTGGGATCTTTTGTCTTCTTTTGAAAAAGTGCTGCAGAAAAATATTGGTCAGAGTGCTCAATGAAGTGTCTTACAATGGTTCTTTTATTTGAAAATATGAAGATTGGTAAGGAATACATATTTGTATAATAAATCAGAATGTTAAGTAACAGACATGAACAAAATTCTATTTCCTCTTGGCTTAGTCATTTTGGTATTAATGTAACAAATTCAGCACCTTCCTTCCAGGTATCTGCACAATCAGAAAGATGATGCACTTTCGCCTAACAGGAATTGCTGAGAACCAGCTAACACTTTTTCTTACAGCATTCAGTCTAGGTGTAGCAAATGGCTGGATATTACTGTTCATACACTTCTAAAAAATTGGAAAGATCTTTGATCCATTGCTGCTTTACTTCCATGAAATTATGTACAGCTTCGCATAGTTGGCATATTTAGGCTTACCATATTTAAAAGATGGTTCTCTTATGAAATAAAACAAAATCCAAAGAGTTATCTAAAATACAGCAGAGATGCTCCAACAGGTGTTTCTTGAAAAGTAAACATGATAAAGTTTGTTTCCAAAGTCTTTTAATGAAATGTGAAAATATCACTGATGAAAAATATATCGTATATCCTGTGTTTTTGTAGAACTTTTAATAGCTCAGGATGCAGTTTTGACATAAAAATACTATTTTGAATTAGCAAGAGTTTTGGAGAGACTGAAAAATCTGATCCTACCCCAGAAAAAAAAGGAATTTTAACTTTCCAGCAGTGGTACTGCAGTGATACCTGACTCTGAAGGAATGATTGGATAGGAGAGGCACCTGCTTCCTTTAGGTGTCTTGGCAGTATAGTTGTTTGGACCTGTTTACTTTTCTGATGAATACACTGCTTCATTTTTTACCCACTTGGATATATTGCTTTCTATCTCTTCTTAGGCCTCGTTGATAGAAGTACTTGGTACTTGTTTTCACCAGATTTTGTCCTTGTGGGTAAGGTGACAATAATACCAAGAACAGTGTTTGAGGTGTCAGGCTGTGTTGTAGCATGAAAGGCTGCACAGTTGAGAGTATGTTTATTGTGATCCTAGGAGTAAACAGATTTTTACAACAGCACTTGCTCTACTCCTGATGTAAAGTAAGCTGTAAGGAAGTGGCTTCCTGACTTTGCCACTTCAGGGGCTCTTTTCTCAGAGAGCTGCCCAGAAGTGCCAGCTGCATGCAAGGCACTCTGCTGTTTCTCTTTTTGTCCCTTTGATACAGTAACTTCACATTATTACCTCCTAATTTTACCTTCTGTTTCACAACACCGAAGTCTCAGGAGTCAGTCACTTTTCACTACAGTTAAGCTTTCAGTGGCACAGGAGGACACTTTGTACTTGTTTTATTGTAGCACATTTGAAGACACCAGAATCTTCACTGCAAGGATTGAGTGATGAAGTGAGAACATGACACTGTCATTCCTATTTCAGTGGCAATGCTTGTTTCTCTCCAGGCCCACAGGCACAGCTGGACACTGGAAAAATTCCAGGTTTAAAGGCAACTTGGGGTTTATCTGGGCAATGATTGTGGCAGAAGTTATAGATAAATATAGATATATTTAGTGTAAAATATTGAAGCACAGGCCTCACATTTGGTGAGCATCTAGGGCAGGACAGAAACAGGAACTCATGTGCACAAAACTTCCTCCCCTTCCCTGTTGCCAGCGGAAAGAATATTCAGAGAGGAATGTTGGTCTTGCCAGGAACCTTCAGATGAGAAACGGGCTGCCTTTTGTGTCCCAGAGCAGCACACAGTGTGCCCTCAGAAACAAAGAGAGGATTTTAGGAATGCTGCTGCTTTATTCTCTCAGCCAACCCTGTTTCACTGAGGAGCTGTGGGGTTTAGGCCATGGAAATAACTGATCTGCAGCATTGCTGACACAAAAAGTTGTCAAAATATCAGCCACACTGGGATGGTGTTCTGAAACTGTAGGAGTAACAACTGTTACTTATCTTCTAAAAAAAAAGGATAACTTGACATTTTTTCCCCCCCCAAAGCTTAGATTTTTGCAAAGGGTAAATTTCAAAGTTGTATTCCGTAGTCTAGGTGTACTGTAGGTTCTCTGGAAAATTGGACACAGTCAGTGTGCACAACTATTTTTCCTGCTCTTGTTCTCAAAAGTGGCTAAAGCACTTTTAGATAACACTTAAAAACATGGAAAATTTAATAATAAATACCTAAATTCCCAGCAAAGCTATAAAGAATTTCAAATAGAGGAATTCCGTGAAAGACGTAACATTTACCTGTTTTAGCAGCTGCTTGTAACAAGGGCCTGTTATTAGCATGAGAAAAGTGCATAATTTTTTTGTTATTTGAAAACCAGCAAGCAATTTTTGACTACATCCTTGGACATTAAATTGTTTTAAATTAAATTGCACACCCTTCATGAGGAAAAAAAAAATGAGAACACATCTCTGAATTACAGAAATATGAACAAGATGTTAACACAGCCTAAAATTCTGGATGGATTCCACTACCCACACTGCTGCCCCGTGCACATTCCCACAGTCACTTAAAAGAGTGGCACAGGGCAGACAATTCCCTCCCTGAGAATTAATGGGCAAAAGAACTTCTCACTTCTATATTGCTCTTTTAAGGAATTGCATTTGCTCCTTCAGGAGGTGACTACAGCAGGCTTTGGTCAAGGAGATTTTAAAATTATTTAATTTGTGTCCATTTTTTAAAAACTTGGAATCCAAACTAATCTTAGATGTATTTCTGATCTATTACTTCAGCATCTCCCCTATGTGCAGATAAACTAATACTTTAAAATACCCCATCTACGGAGGACAGTAAAGTGTTCAGATTTTGTGATTAAAACAGTATTAAAGATTTACTGGCTTGTCAGGTACAGTTTGGATCTGATTTTTGAACTCATTTTACTGTCATAGCGTGGAAGAACTCTGGTTAGCAACTAGACACCACAAACAGCTTAAGGCAGAAGACAGCAGATGAATAGAGAAATATCCTGGGAAACAATAGTGTGACTTACTTAAGTTTTCAGCAAACCTACAGATCACTCATTTTTGGACATTGTTTGGGCAGAATTTATTTATTTCTTTATTTATTGTGGTGCCCTTGGGTACTTTTTGTCAAAGGGGAAGGGTGGGGGGGGGAAAGGAGGTCTTGTGCCAAGTATTAGGGAAATCTGGTGTTCGTTCTTCTCTCCTCAAATATTTCCTTTAAAGTTGCTGTTTAAAAAAAAATAGTTATCTTGTACCTTTTTAAATTTCAGATCCCACTTCTGCTTTAAACACAAATTGACACCTGATAGGAAAGTTTCTGCTTACAGAAAGTACATCTTTGGTCGCATTTAAAGAACCGATATTTCGTATGAGTTGCCATTCCCATGTGCCTTTGTGCTTTGGTTCCAGCAGCTGCTGCAGAGCTGGAACGCTGCCAGAGAGCAGAGTTGTGCATTACTGCAGAGCTGAAACGCTGCCATAGAGCAGAGTTGTGCATTACTCCTGCCCTGCACAGATCTCGGAAATACCAGCAGTTGCACTAAGCCCGTCCTCGTGAGAGAGCTGGCACAAGGCTGCACATCAAAGAACTTATAATAAGCATCTAAACATTTGTTTGTTTATTCAAACTGCTGAAACTTGGGGAGATTTATTCATCACGAGAGCTGGGTCACATATGATTGAGTTTGAATTTCCTTCTTACTTCTAATGGAAAGCCTGGGCAAACTTAGGCCCCATCTGAGGCAGAGCAGCTGGGGAAGATCCCTCTGTGGCTGCAGAGTAACAGTTTCAGGCTGTCCTGAGAAGCTCCCTGTGACTTAGCTGAAAATCTGCAACTGCATTTGACAAATGCTGTTGCAGCTGTTGTGGTACTGTTTATGCATAGCGTCTTACAAATAATGGTCCCTCTCAGAAACCCCTCATCCTTTAGGAAGTGCTTGAATGTAAGGTGGAGGTGTGGTATCTGGTGCTTGCTTATGTCTCAAGTGCTTTCCTGATAATCGGTTGCATATAATTTTTGTATCTAGGTTTAATCAGCTTTACTGGAGATTTAAATTATATGTGGGCTTGATCTAAGATTATTGGTACTGTTATGTGTTGTGGGATTTTTTTTTTAATTTAATGTAATACCATTTCTTCATGTTTCAATTTATAAAATACAAGAATATAATTGCAAGGTATAAGCTTTCACCAAATTAATTACAGAGGTGCTTAAAGAAAAATGTGTAAATTATTTAATTTAAATATTTGTTGCATACTGTATCTTGTGAACCCTTTGTACAGTGAGGAAGTATTTACTTTTATGGGCTAAGGATGAAGGGGCTGATGTCAAAGACAAATTGCTATTTATTCCTGTCTGGTCTTTACTGCTGTATCATTTGTGAAGAACTATCACAAATTCTTCACAGTTATCAGTGTTTGGTGTTGACAATTTTAACAAAACTTTAAAATATATTTTCACATAGAACTCAGACTTCCTTTTATTTAATTTCAATAAAAGCAAGTCTAGTTGAGGAATAGCTGCAATTCCAAAACTGAGTTTTTAACTCAAGTTCACCAGTATGAAAGATAGTGCATAGAACTGAGTTCATCTTTGTTTAGCAGCATGGTAGCTCGTTTTCCTTTGAAAAGAGCTGAAAAGAAGCTGCATTCGGTTCATGCACCAGTGCTGGTGTTTTCTGAGGAACTGACTTGTGCCTCACTGGGAATAACAACATGTACTCAGGATTATTCCCTGCCACCTGCCCTGAGGGTGAGCTGCTGCTTTTACAGATGTATTTCAAACATGATTTGGCAGTGCAAAACAAAATGTTGAAATGGCATTATTGGCTTCCCTACAGGAGGGTTCCTGTGGGATTTTAAATAGAACTGAATTCAGAGACTGCTCGTAGGGATTCTGTGTCTGGTGCATGCAGGTGTGACAGTCTGTGCCTACAGCATCCTGCTAAGGAAATCTGATACAGGGACAAAGGTACATTTCAGAGGTATCTACCTTTTATTTTGCTGTGTAAATCACCAAACACAGCAGCTATCACAGCACAGTCTATTACAAATGTTCTGGCAATCATTTGTACTTACTGCTTTTTATTTGTAACAGACAACATTTTATTTCCTCAAATTGCTGCAGCTTGGCATTTTCACTTCATCAGTGTCACCACACAGGTATGTTGACTTCTAAGGTGTTTGTGTCATGTTTGTAAAAGCTCTGATGGACTTCCCTGTGCTCACCTGCAGCCACTTGCTTTACACTGTCACTTCACATGACACAAACCCAGTGTGTAACTGAGCCCACCCTAAGGAAGGCTGTTTCCTCCTTTCTTTTTGCTATTGTGCTCACAGGTTTTTAAGCTGGGGTGGTTTTTTTCTTGCGTTCCTTTATTGCGTCAGTCAGTCTTGTCAGATTCAATTGCTGTGGATGTTTCGAAACAGGATTCCTGTTGCAAGGACCTCAATTTCAGATGAGCTGCCTCTGGCCAGGGGATAGGCAGCATGCACAAGAGACTGATCTGATTACAGGCTGGACCTTAAATAAGGACTGCAAGATCAAGCATGAGGTACTTGAAGTAGTTTCACAGTATTTGGGTGTATTTTCTCAGGTTGGATATGCAGGTACTGTAATCCCTGTCATGGAAAAGACACCAGCCTTATGCTCAATGCCAGAGTTTCATGGCATTCTTTACACTTAGAGGAAAAAAAAAAAAAAAAAGATTGGTAGGATGGGAAAATCCTGAGCCCCTGAAATCCCGGCGGCATACCAGCCCTGTGTAGTAGTGCGGGTGTGTAGGAGTGCAGCGTCACCAGCAGCCTGTGTGGGGTGTGCTGCAGAGCTGGGAGCGGCTCACCACCCCTCCTGCGGGTGACTCGTACGCAACAGCCACTCCTGCCCGCCCTGGCCCATCCAGGGGCTCACATGGCTCATCCCCACACACACAGCATCTCCCTCCATGGAGTCACAGTGCCTTGGCCCTTCGGCAGAGCAGGAACATGCATGGTTTAGTTACTTCTTTAGTAATAACAAATCTAACCATCGTTTCAATGCTATGGATGTGCTCCAGAACCCCCTCTCAGAGTGGTTTGACAAAGTCTGGTTGAGCAAGTTCTCGGGAGAGCTGCCTCCTGTGCAGCTCCTGCTGTTCTGCTGCTCCTACAAGCAGTTGCCCAGAATTTTCTCTAGGAATGCTGCACCACATCTTAAGTGCACTGGGATGTCAAAGCCCTCCCGCATGTCTTAAATGGTCTGTTACCTGGTAGGACACAAGAAAAGCACAGTGTTGTTAAATGTTGCCAAACCCTAATCAGCAGAGCTAACAAGTGTTTCGTTAGATCAAGATATCAATATTAAAGAGAAAACAAAACAGCTTATTGTTTCCAGTCACCTGCTTTTTAGGAGGTTTTAGGTACATTTTACTACAATAAATACAGAATGTAGAACGAGCAGACATATCTTGCAAGTAGTCAAACCTAATTCTTATGGAATGCTTGTTTCCCAGTAAAATCCACTAATTGAAGCCAAGTTCCCAAGTTTCTTTTTGTTAGAACAATGCAAATGACACTTCCAAGGATGAATGGAAGCCCTGGTCTCACGGGGATTTTTAGGAAAGACAATGTATGTTGCACTGGTGAATGTAAAAGTCACATCTAGCTCCATACAATGATGCATTCTCAAATGTTACCAGCCTACTGATTTAGGATGAAAAAACTTGAACTAAACATTTTTTTCTTTTTTACATTCTGATTTTTTCTGCCTTCTTTAAAAATAAGAGGTTGAATTCACAGTGTTTGTATAGAGACTGGTAGGAACCTATGTGCTTTAATCCTTTCAGACTGAATGTAAACCAACTTAATCTGAAACACAGTTTTGCCTTAATGGTTTTTAAAAAATAAAGTATTTTTAAAAGTGAATTTAATGACTTGTGCTGATCTTTCATCTCCAGGGAAGGAACTCGCTGCAGTGTGACATTCAAAAGGCAGCGTATTTGAAGCATCCTGATGTGCTGATGCTTCCCTGGGCACTGTTAGACACCTTTTGAAGCAGGAGTGGGTGTGTAACACACTCAGAGACGTTGCATATACATTTATCTATATATATTACCTAAGCAGGGTGCTGACCCACCATCCAGCTGTGATCTTTCATATCCTCATGGGTTGTGTGGCTGGTTTGAGACATCCATGGAATTCAGCAAGTAACGAGTGTACTTCTGTGTGAAGTGCAGCACTAATTCAATGAGCATGTCTTCAATTAAATCAGTTGGGGAAATACATCCCAGGTAGCTGTTTTCCTTCCAGAATCTGGGGATTTTTTTAAGCTGATAAGAGAGTGCTGAAGTGGAAATTACAGCAGAGGAAAAAGACTCAGGGTTCTTCATCAGCTGTGCCCAGAAGCATGGAAGACCTGGTGCTGAGCAGCAGGAAGTACTTGGAGACCCCAATGAAAACAACCTGTAAAAGCTGTGCATCCATGAAGAGCAGGAAAGGTTCAGCATGGTAGCATTCAGGCTGTGAAATCACATATATAACAAAACATGATGACACTGAGACCATAATGCCCATGTTCAGTGGAAATACAAGAATGTGGAATACATAAGTTTTAACAGTTGGGCACAGATAATAATCCATCGGCATTTCAGGAAATACCAAGTGGCACGTAGGGCAGTGTCTTTTCTCTAAAGCATAGACCAGAGATGCCAGAACACATCTGATGTCCCTCTGTGGTACTTGCTGGCTTTTCTTCACCTACCAGATCTTCACACCCAGGTAACTGTGAAGCAGAGGCATCCCTGACTTGGTTTTTCCTGTTATACAATAAATAACTGAGCTGTACTTAGCCAAATTAAAAATTCTGTAGTTCTGCTCTGAGGTTCTGCTCCCTTTTAATACTGAGTCTTTCTTCCCTCCAGTTCAACACAATAAGTATTTAAAGGCATGGAAATTTCTGAGGGCTTTAAATGACTCCTCAGTCATATCATGAAAGCAAAGATAATGGTTATGAAAAAATGAGATAACTGCATTTGTCTTAAAAGGGCATAGAGAAAGCTGAACAGGAGGGAAAACAGCTCAGAAAGATGAGATCCCATTCTCACTGACATGGGAACTGCACTAGCCAGGCTTTTAAAACCTGCTTTTTAACCTGTCATGAACAATGGGAAATCCAGTGGGAAATATTTTCCAATGGGAAATATTTGAAGGTGTGTTTGCTGGTATAAACATATCCTCTAATCTCACATAACCATGTTGCTCTGGCAGCTTGATTATAAGCATACAATTCCAAGGTGGGAAAGTGCTCTCTTCAGCTGCGGGTTTAGCACAGGACATGCCTCTGGTGTTTATACAGAGCACATACAGACACACCACAGCTTTTAAACTCAGTGTTCCTAACATGAAACTGAAATATAATACCACCCATCTTACATAAGTTTAGTATCACTTTCCCTGAAAGTGTAGTCTTTTGTTAGTGCAAAAAGGAATCTGAAATGTTGCCTCCTAACATGGATCTTTTTCTCCGCAATTAGAGACATACAGGTATTTTCTTTACTAAAGCGCTTAGGGCTTGGAAAGGCTACTAATAGGTCCATTATTACTCCACCAGTCACCTGCAAGAAATTTCAGTCCTAAACAGAGGGCACCAATATACTAAGTTCAGAAAAAAGAAAGATTTTAGGATCCTTAAATGTCCTAAACGAGTCATTGAAATAATGTTGATTTCTTTTAACAGACACATGTTCATTCTACTAAAACAATCAATTTTAGATGTTGTCTGATTACAAATTATATGGATGAAAGAGATGGAAAAAAGAGATGTTAACCAAGGCACTAACAGGTTCTGAAGCAATGACCAACAATAACTTGAGTAAAAATGATGATTTTGTGATTAGGGAGCATTCTAGACATATCCTTAAGGCATGTGACTCTGGTTTTACATAAAAGCCACCTAAATCTTAAGATAGCCAAAACACATAACTGAAGAAGATAAGTTTTGAGCTAAACAAACTGTTGTTTCCTTAACAACTTCTTACCTTTTTTTGCCTGAAACTGCGTTTCTGACATCCCTGTTATAGCTGCAGTTTATTCGTTCAGTTCAGGAAAGAATTTAGTGTATTAATGGAACTTTTGTATTTCCAAATTAACTGCTTTGAAAGTGAAAAGGAAGCCACTTTTATTGTAAAGCATAAGCCAAGGGTATTCAGAGTCCTCTCCAGTTGCTGTGCTGACATGGACTGGAAGGTTAAGTGAAAAGTGACTGCAAGTGCAAGGGACTTGTAAATATTTTTATTGATTGAAGAAGCACCAATCTTCAGAGTCTCAAGTCTCAATGCTCTGACAGCATTAAGATTATCATATTGAAAAATTTAGGTATTATATTTATGACATTTTCTCACAGCACATTTATTTTAGACTTAAAAATAAAGCTTTTAATTCCCTGTCCAGTGGAATCTTACCGGGACAGCACTGCCAGATTAACAATTGGTGTACACTGACTTTCTTGGGTATATACTGAATTAAGCCAGATCAATCTGTTTTGGAATTTCAGAACACTGCAGGAGTGTCAAGAACAACACAAAGCACTAAAATAGCAAATGTGAAGATCTGGACCTGGTTCCTGCGCTCTGTGCTGTTTGGCTTCTTCCTGCAAGCATTTCACATGGTGACAGCAGGCTCGTCTGCCTTCCCTCCTGGCTCCTCAGCACGTCAGAGCTGCTCCCTGGTGCGGCAGGCGCTGCACGGGGATGTCTGAACCCAAGCCAAGGGCAAGGAAATGTGTTGCTCTCTCCAGTAGTAGTGAGCTGATGAAGGTCACTTCTTTAAAAGGAGCAACATGATAGTCTCCAAGCAGAGGAGAAACTCTAGCCAAAGAACTGTCACTCTTGGTCCTTCAAGATTTATGTTTTGTATCCATCTTTTTGCAGGATTTCTGCTGGGGCTTCCTTTTATCCATGTTTTCTTGTATTTCCAAAGGAAAGGCCTTTAGGTTTTCCTTCACACAGGGGAGGTGGAACCTTTTGGAGTAGAACAGACTACAGTCCTGTAAAGAAAGTAACATTACTAGCAGGATACACAAAATGGAAATGCTTATGTTCCAGTCTCATTAAACTACATTTATATTTAGAATTCTTCTGAAATGAAATATTCCAGCAATTTAACTTTTTCTCACTCAGTAATTCTAACATCTTGTTAGAGCCAACTGGGTGAAAAATAAAACCCCCAAATCAACTGTCCCCCTGCTCCTATTAAAGTGACCTTCACCAGCTCCCTGCTCCAAGGAATAGCAACACTTCTCCTTCAGCTGCCTTCTCCTTCCAGCACCATGCATGGGTTTCCTGGCCTGCTCACTGAATTCCAAACAGGATTTCATGGGTAAGCTGCAGCTGATATCGCTGGTGGATTATTCTCAGAGAGTGAATAAAGGTGTAAGAGATTCCATGGGTTTTACTAAAATAGCAGTTTTCCTCTAAATCTTGGCTGATAAAGATTTCTACCTCCTGGGAGGATCTTCCAAATTCCTGCAATGGTGTGTGAGACTTGGAGCCTCAGCACGCTCCTCCTCACCACTCTCCACAAAAATGGCCTCAAGGCCAACACAGGTCCCGGGGGCTTCCACAACAGACCATCTTTTCCGTAACTCCCAAAAAAATTACTCTTACTTCCATTAATCCATGCACTTGTAGTGTCCCAGGAGACTACTAAAAATTACCACTTTTATATCAATATCACAGAAGTGTCCAATAACCGTTTAAACTACCATTTAAGTAGTTAAATGAACTTTGTTCAGCTGAGACAATTCAAATGAGATTTCATCCCTTACCCTCAATAAATGTACTCACTGGTTAAAACCTAAAAACACACTTGGTACTAAAGCTTGAGCTAATGGCTCTTCTCTGAACTCTCGATGGCAAAGTATGAAAGCTGTTGAGCACAAAGGAGGCATTTTTACTATCCCTGTTCTGTTCACAGACTGTACAGACCCAGTATTTATTTTTTCCCCAGGAGCTGTAACCAGATCTTAGTAATTGAATAGAAAGAAGCAAAACTGATGGAACTTTTTAATGTATTTGCAATGTAGAGTTTGAACAACTGGAAGAGAAACTAATTAATGTATTATTCCTTTGCTCCATGGTGAGACTGATGTCCTTGGTTCTCTTGACGTGTTGATCACCAAATTCCAAATAGGATTTCATGGGTAAGCTGGAACTGGTGTTGCTGATGGATTATTCTTGGGGATTAAAGCATGAATAAAGACATCAGTTTAGATAGATCTGGACGTCTTTTGGGGAGAAAGGGATTCCCTAGGTCTTACCTAAATAGCAAGGTTTTCCCCTTGCCATGGTCATTTGCAGCTGGCCTTTCTCTGGGAGCTTGGCTTGGCTATTCCTGTGTTCCTGTCCTTGCTTTTGTTTCTTGTGTCACTGTCTGGGCTTTAGCAGCAGATTCAGCTGATAATTTTATCAAAATCACAATCAGCCTGCTTCCATGTGACTTGGAAGCTTGAGGAACAACTTGTCTTCATCTATTGTCCTTTTCTGCGCTGTCTGCCAGGCCCCTTCATACTCAGGAATGAGTGTGAGGCCTTAGTCTCTGAAAAGCCCTGAAAGTGGATTTCAGTTGCACAACCTCCAGAGCCTATTGTTTTTTGTCTCTTGGTATCCCTAATATGTTAAGCTGCCAGTTTAAAAGGGGAGATTAGAGTTTAAGTTGGCCTGGCTATTGTTGCTTGCATTGCCAAATGGCACACAGCCCCAGAGCTCCAAGGCTCAGGGCTCCAAGGGGTGGCCAAGGCAAAGAAGGGGAGATGCTGTTCCTGCAGGTGGGATCCCCAATGTCAAGACAGCTCCTCACAGGTAACACAGATGCTCAATTTGCATTCTTTTGACTGAAATGAGTTGCCAGCTGGTGTGGATTTAGGCCAAAAAGAACTGGGCAAATCATGACTGTGAACCACTGCACCCCTGAGCACTGGCTCCAGGTACTCTTAGTTCTGCTCTCTCTGTCCAGGCATTTTCAGCCTAACTCTTCTGTCAGTGCCCTATGAATTAAACTTTACAATATGTAGAGTCGAGCCCTTCTTTTAAACCCTTATCCTGCTACAGTTCTATGTTTATTCAGATGATTCTTTAATGTGTTTTCTCCCTTCTATGACCAAGGCAGGAGGGGGCCATTCAAATTTCAAATTTAATCATCCAATTCAGGCAAAACTGAGCTGCCAAAGCATGCTGCCAGAGTTTATTTCTGTTTTGACATGAATCACGTCTGAAAGTAATACATACAGGGATGGTATCTTTACCACAATACGTAAAGGAAAGGCTCTGCCCATCTGTGTCCAGGACTGATCCCACATGACTGGAAGTTGAGTGGAAGCAGCTGTAGTATTACATTTATCACTTAATACCTACAATCATGTCCAAGGTCAGTGCTCAGTCACCTTCTGCTGAGGTGGGCAGTAAGGGATGAAAGTTGCTCCCTTTCCTCTTTTCCTCCCCAAAAGTTACCTTTTGTCCCTGTCTTTAGAAAGTGTTGCAATAAAACAGAAGTAAATGTTTCCAATTGCTAATATGGTCAGATTATATAATTTCCCCTCTCCTTTTCTGAAAGGGTAATAGGAAGAAGGGCACTCCACCTGCGCAAGGACTTTTAAAAGCATTTTATTATCTTCCTTTTTGTGGGGTTTGAACGTGTTTTAAGGCGTTTCAGATAATCATTAGAATTATTTCCAGATGGGTCAGAACTAATGGCACTTACCAAGGCACTGTGATAAAAGACTTGAGCAGGGTGATACAGGCTAAAAAATGATTGAAGTAAATTAACTGAGGGAAACTTCAGGGGATATATGAGCACTATACAGAACAGCTGCTAAGTCATGAATTTTATTGGCACAGCAATTGTAAGGAAATACATTTCAGCTAGCATGGGTTGTCTCATGAAAAGCCTAAAATCTGATCTATCTCTAAGCCTCCTTAGGTACACAAGCTAGCTAAAATCCCTTTGCCAAATCCAAGGTCAGAAAACTCTTCATTTTGCCACACATTAGCCTAATACTATTCTGAATTACCATAATATTAAAAGTAACCTGTCACTAAAACCTTTCAAATTGGTCCAGCTTTTTTGCCAAAGAGGCCCAAGAAAGTATGATTTTCTTCAGCTTCAACATTCCTATGTTTTAACATTAAACTCAGCCCAGGGGTGAGTTGAAATACTTGGGTCAAGCACAAGCAGGAACCACAACCAATACAGACATATTATACTAACTTTGTCTCTCTCTATTGACTTGGATATTGCCTTCTCTGGACTTTTAATTTTCCCTACATGAAGAGGAATAGAATGTGTTTACTTACTTTGTGGTATGGGTGTTTAAAGCACTAATTATCATTTCTGCAGATCTCTTTCAATGTTACATAAGCAGTATTGCTAAATACATTTTGAAAGCATAGTCATATGTGTGATTCACTATCTGGCCTGGCTAGTTTGGTAGGAAATTTATTCTCAATTATTTACAATCAATGTTTTACTTTGAGTGATACCATCAGGGGAATCTTAAAAACTCAGATAACAAGCAGTAAATGACTGACGAATTTCCACAACAGGCAAAATAAGCAGGACTTTCAAAAAGATTAGAAGAAGCTTCCATTAACTCACTGCAAGTATCTTCTATACATTGCCAAGGCCTGGGTTAACTGAAACAAACACAGCTTTTCAAAGAAAAAGCCCCACCTTCATTCAGAAAAGCACAGTGTGTGCAAAAACCCTGAGAGACTGAAATGCCCTATTTCTGACAGCTCAAACTGCCACACTTGAAAATACCTGCTGAATCCTTCCTAAATTCAAGACACTTCATTTGGGAATGAAAATAGTTAAATATGCTCAAGTTTGTCCTAAATGTGTCTGTGTTTCCAATCCTCTGCTGTTAAAAAAGAAGGATAAACCTGGTGTGTCAGGGCAGGAATCAAGCCCCTAAGCCCAAACTCTCTGAGTAGCTGCACTTGGCTCCTCATTGGCCTGTGTGTGGGAGGGAGGCCACCCCTGCCCCAGTAGGGACAGTGCCACTGGGAAGATCCTGCTCACATGAGCTTTGCCTCCATCTAACTGCCCTGAGCAACCTGGCTCTGGAAACTTGAGCCCAGCAACCACAGCCACAACCAGAGAGTGCTGGCACTTCACCAGTCAGAGCCTACAGCTCCCTCTTGTAGCTTCAGACTAGGAAAAAAAAAAAAAAAAACCCAAACCCTCTAAGCTGCAATCACTTTTGGTGATTTTTAGTCATTTAAATGTCAGAAGGGACTTCAGAGATAGGATATGGAGAAATACTCCCAGTGCAGGTAGCTGGGTGTGCAGCTGGTTGTGCCCTGGATGGCAGGAGCTCCCAGCAACAAGCTGGGAATGGGCACAGATCCTTTTCCTAACTAAGGGCTCGGGGCCCTGCCTCACCTGGGGAGAGTCTGGGAGAGGACTGGTCACCCCAAGACTCTGCAGGAGCCAGTGAACTGCAGGAAGACCCCAGACCCAAAATTCCCCATGGGAATGGATGCACAGACTGTAAGGGTACAAAAGCCACGGGGTCTTGGGACCCCTCCTGGAGGAAGCAGCCTGAGCTGTTTCTCCTGCTGCACCATTCAATTATTAAACCTTTTTTGCCTGAAACTGGATGCCTGACAAGTGCTGTGGGAAGCCTAGGTAAGAAATTTTTTTAACAAGGAAACAAATCCAATCAGGAGAAAGGTGCTATTGCATGTTCCTCTTAGCCCATCCTTGGTGCTGACTGCCCACAACTCAGAACAGCAACTGAAGTGGGCCAAGTGTGCCAATATCCTTCTGGCTGTGTCTGCCAACTCCCAAAATTTGAGATTCACAGCAAATAAAGGGGCCAGTTCTGTGCAGAGAAGAAGGAATTAAGACAACTGTAAGTTTACACCACCTTTCTGTATTGCACTCAGATTTCACAGTTTAGGGTTGCCTTCCAGCTGCTATTTAAATTAATTCTTCTTCAGAGAGCAAGTGTGGCATGGTACAACTCTCTTCCCTGCTCACTTTAAACATTAACTTTTGCAAATAGGATGACAGCCCTGTGCTGTGAATGCAAACCTAACAGTTCATGGATATTTATATTCCTTTCATGGAAAAAACCCCCAACTTGCTGTTGGTATAGTGTGATCTATACTGCCCTCACATTTCCTGGTACTAAGAAAGTAGAAAAGAACACTCTTCGTGCTTGAGAGGCTGGACTGTGCTCATCCATAAATAGAACACTCACAGTTGCTGATCATTTTAATTAAATATTGAGAGCTTCATCTGGCAGAAACCACAAGAATATGCAATTATGTACAATTAACATACATGTAGTGGTAGGACAAGGGGAAATGGTTTGCCTTAAAAATGGACTGTTTGGGGTTTTGCTGCTTGATCTTTCTCTGACAGGTCACCAGGACTGGAACAAAAAGAAATGCCTGAAGTAGCTTGTTTTGCTCATTGTTTACTGAACCAACACACACTGCTCTGTAACATAAACTTCAGTGAGACCCAACAATGAGGAACTTGTCATTGTCAGGGTGAAAAGATCCTTCATGATATAGGCTTCTTCCAAAAGCCTGTAAAATAATAATTTCAGGCTTGTAAGGGGTATACTTCACAGTAGGGGACAGTTGAGAGGGGGAAACTGTGGAGGCTGAAAAGTTATCAGCCCTTTGTTATCAGCCTTTTGATTTGTTCATCCTGCTGTTGTACATGAGGCAGTGCAGCAGCTCTGCAGCTCCTTTTCTCTTCAAAACCTTCAACTCAGCAGCTACCTTCAGTCCTACACTGCACTTTCTATCTCCAAAAGCAGAGCAATTGGTGAGCCTCTCAAGGTCATCTTCCTAAGTTTTTCTCAATGCTTTACCTTAAAGTAATTAATTACCTTGCATTTTTTATGACAGAAACTCCTTAGCATAACCAACTTCAGTACCTTGTTAAGTCATTATTTCAATTGTACAGCTTTTAATCAGAAATTCTCTTCCAAAGCTGCATGCATGTGAGTATAAAATACAAAGGTTTTACTGCTCTTGGTTATGTCACTGCTGTAAAGCTGAGGTCCCCACCTCCTGAAAGCAGAACCTACTGGCAGAGAGCCTTGCAGTCATCACCAGTGTGCTTACTTTATGTCACAGACTGTGCTGCTTGCTCCAGGGTGTTGAGGGAGTGCATTTATTAATAATTTGGCAACCTGCTTGGGAAAACTAAAGCTTTTTTTTTTTTTTTCTGGGAGCTCTAGGCAAAATAATACAGAAGACAGTCTGTCTGCACAGTGCACCCAGCAAGGGCGCCTGGCTTACTCCTGGGCTTAAGTCAAACTTGGATTCTGGTAATAATACGGATAAAAGATACTCTGTCATCTTGTACTGCCTTTTCCCTGCCTCTGTACACACACAGGTGTGTGCAGGAGTGTGTCCAGCACTGTGTTCCTCTCTCCTTTTTCTGTCCACTCAAAAAGAAAATTATATGGCCAAAGCCTCCCACTATTAGGAAATATTAGGCATCTTACCATGGCAGATCACCCTGTCAGCAAGTCCCTGGGGTAGAAAGACAGGACTGTGTTTGCAAAGCTCCCCTTGCAGGATTCCCAGCCCTCATCAGTGCAGACCCATTGGACAAGGCCTCCTGTCCAGCACATTTCCTGCAGCATGACATTTGGGGCATGTGAGCAAGCCAAGAAAGATGGGGTGTAAAGCTATTTCTTAAAAGCATTTATAGAAGTGTGATGCTTCAGCTTTATTCTTTTGCTTTTGGCACCTGAGCAATCCAAATAAAGCTGGGATGTTAACACTGAGCTTGGATAACCTAAATTAAGATTCACATTCAGACTCTTCAGGAATGGACCTGATCAAAGGTGAGCCATTGCTTTGTTGAGTGGAATAGGGAAAACCAGTAGCACTGTGGAGTTTGGAATGATAAAAAGACAGCTGCCCAAGGACAACAGCCCCAGCAGGTGGTGATCAACAGCTGTTTCCATACTTTAAGAAACTGAGCAGTCTTATTGGGGTGAAATGCTGAGTACATGACTGACTTCCAGCTCCAGAGAGTTCCTGACCATGTTTGCCTGATTGATTTGTTGACCATGATGGCCTCGAACAAGCTATTCCTGCATTTTAGGCAAAGTGCTTTATATTATGGGGAGTTTAATGTCTGCAGACAAAGCTGTAACTGCGTAATTTCTGGTCAAAATATCCCTACTTAGCAGAGAGAGAAAAGGCTTCAGTCCCTGAAAATGTAAATACATAGTGAACATCCACACACCCTGATGTCACACAGTCTGACAAGGGACTGTGCAATCCACACAAAAAACCACTGCTATTCAAAACTCCACATCATGCCAAATAGCTCTTAAGAAGTGTTTCTGCCATATGTATTTCATTCATGCTGTGTGTATGTGTTGCTCAGCTGAGGGAGGCTACAGCGAGGGGAGGGCTCTTCCCAGAAATAACAGGCCTGCAGTCAGCAGTATTTTAGCAGGAAAATATGGGTATAGTATAGTATAGTATTGTACTGTATTGTATAGTGTAGTATTGTATTGTATAGTATAGTATAGGATAGTATAGTATAGTGTTGTCAGTGGGGCTAGGAAATAGGTTAAATACAAATTTTTGCGTGGTATTAAAGCAGGACATAAAAACTGATTGTTGTCTTTCCTATCAACACCAACATTTAAAAAATTCCTTCCCTTAGGAAAAAGATCGCTTTAAGTACCAAGCCTCATGTTCAGGGTCAGTACAGCACATTATTGGGCTCATGCAGTGCACAGTACAAGGATTCTAATGCTCACAGCAGAAATGAAGTGTGTGATCTCAGAGGGCACTTACACAATCTAGCGTGAGTTTGGTGGCATCTGCCCTGTTGAGTTTTTGATGGGATACCCTTCCTTTTCGGATGAGGGCCAAAGAGTAGAGGAGGCTGCTGTCCTGTTAAAGTTCTTTATTTCATTGTACCAGAGTTTTCTGAAGGCAGAGTTCAAAGGGGTTACACGATAAGGCCAAGCAGTAACAGCAGCAGCAGCAGGCAAACAGCAAGTAGAAAACAGTGTCTTTTTTCTTCTTCTTTGCTAAATTTACAGAAGTGTGGATTATATTTGTTAATTGACCAATAAAATTAACACACTCTTCTAGTTTTTCTTTTCTTAACCCACCCTGGTTAAGTTGTAAATGTTACACAAGTATTACATAGGTATTACACAAATTTGCATCAAATTTCTATCAGCTCTTATTGTTTATGTGAACACTCTATCTAAAAAATGTGAACAGTATAGTACTATCCATGTTTTGTCTAAAGTAAAGAAATTCTGTGAAAAGGTAATGCTGCAGTAAGAACTGTGTTTAAGGTCCCGTTGCTGCAGTTCAAAGCACTCAGCATATATTTCTACTAAAATCTGCATTAAAATCTGCATTTCTATTTTACTTTGGTGCAACTTCATGTATCTCAGCTTATCTAAAGGTTTTAATTCAACCCCTGTGCTTTGGCTTTCTTCTGGGCCTGGGTCCAGAGGAGCTTTCACTCCAGCACTGCCCATAGTATGTATATGGGGCTGATAATTCACACAGCTCACATTTGAGCTCTCCTGGTATCTGAACTTCTTTGGCAGCATCCATTTTTAAGCCATCTGCAAGAAACACACACAAAAAAAAAATCTTTCCGCTTCAAAATGCAATGCTAGGAACATATCTGCAGGAAGATTAAAGTGACCTGAGACATCTGGCTTTGTAAATTAAAACCCAACAGAAAAGTGACAATTGCAAATCTTGATTAGTAAAAATTTTCTCCCAAATCAAGTTGGTTTCCCATGTCCCAATTAAATTTTCAAATTCCTTAGACAGGTCTGTAAATTGCAAACTGGGAGCCTAATTATAAAGTTCACCTAATAATTTGGAACATTCATGAAAGAACTCAGGTGACAAAGCACATGGCTGTGATCTCGAAAACCCTCTGCTCAGCTGAGGCCTATACTCCCTAAGTGCTTCCCAAGACACTGTTCCCTATCTGTTGCTGAGCAGAATTCCAATCCAGTTCTGCAGTGCCCATCTCCTCCTTCAAACTGGAACCATGAAAGGGTTTGGGAGCCCGCTCAGGAGGCACGTAACAGGAAGGTAAGTGTTGCAGTGAAACAACTGTGTCTTTTGCTTTGCTTCTGCTTCACCTTGGAATAGAGTTTTGGAAGCTTACCCCTGGGTCCCTGTTCCCATCTGCCTTTCTATGGAAATGATGCCAATGGAATCACCTCGATGAAGTGTCGGCGCATTCCAGCCACATGGGAAAAAGGAGCAGACCCCTTTAAAAAAGTTTAGGTCCTATAACTTTTATGAAAATAGGCAGAACGGGAAGGCTCTGCTTTATCCTCCTGGAGAATACCTATATATTTCTATAAATAGGAGAATCTGCACGTAAAAAAGTTATTGTCCATCCTTCTGACAGACTTCAGGCCTCACTACAAAGGCATGGCCATCAGTCCCAAGACATAACACATAGGAAGTCATGCTCCATCAGCTTTGGTGCTAACAAATTACTTGTTTAAAATCCTGGCCAATGATTTACATTTTGGGAGCTTACCCTTCACTAATACCACTAATATTTGTTGAGGGTCACACCCTGAGCTTTTTCCAAAAATATGGTGTGGCAAGTAGGCTTTTAGGATTGATTTTAGTCTGTATCAACAATCCTATCAAGCACAGCTAACCATGTGCATGCCCAAAAATTACACCAATCCATGAAAGAAACGTGGTTGCTTGTCTGCAAACCAGGTATCTTCGCTCACCTGCACCATGTTCTTGTACAGATGATTCACATTGCAGTTATCAAGAAAACTACAGCTTTTAGCCAAAACCCCTCATGTTTTTCATGGTACAGTGTTCTGCTGCAAACCAGTCAGCTTTTGGAAAAGCAGAGCTGGCATGAGGCTATGAGAAAGGTGAGCACCAGGAACCTGGGTTTGGGTGCTATCTGAACAGGTGGGTTGTGTGTGCTCCCAGCCCATTCACAGCCTGCCAAAGGACAGCAGGGCATTCCCACTCTTCCAGCTCTGCAGCCAGACCCTTTCCTTGCAGAGCTGATTCACTTCACTAAGGCCACATCCCTGTTTATGCCTCAGTTCAGGGGTTTTCTTTGGGAACAAATTGCCTGACAGTCCCTCCTCACCACATGGGTTTGCACCCTGTGAGCAGCCTTACAGCACACAAACCAGAGGGTTCCAGAAAAAATAAACCAAAAGATGTGTTCCAGAAGCACACCTAACACATTCCAACCTGGATGCCCAGCTGGTGACCATGCAGCCTATAGGCTGGGACCAGAGGTGATCTAAAACATCCCAAACCACAGATGGCAGCTGGTATGCAACATCTGACACCTTGGTCCATGGTTTCAGTCTTACTATGTCACACTAGTTACTAATGCAGTAACAAAAAAATACTTTTACATTTTCTTCTTCCAATATTTTTTTTCTTATTGCTTTAAGGAACTAAATTGGCTTGCAGGGTAATCCAACAGCTGCTAACAGTAGCACAAGGTAAGAGGCAGAACTGCAGCACCAGCAGAAAGTCAGGGCTGAGATGAAGGACCTGCACATCCCTCTTTTGGTGACAGTAAGCTGCTATTTCTGCTCACCCAACAGGGTGAAACTGAATCCTGAGACATCTGCTGACAAGGTGAACTAGGGGCAAGGTGAAGCAGAGCTGGGACTACTTGTCATCTAATGTTCCAGAAGAACAGGGAAGTCCTCAGAGGCTACAGAGGCTTCATGACAGACACCCAGTTCAGAAAGTCCTAGCCTGTTAAACCCTGAAACTTAATTTTGGAAATAATTTCCCTTACCTCATCAATCCTTTACCACCAGCCTTTCCACTGCCACTCCTAGCATTTCAGTAACACAGAGTTCTTCATATGTAACACAAATGAGGCTGGACACTGGTTTAAGAAATAAATTCACCTTGAGAACACCTTAGGAAACTGTATTTTTTCACAAATTATATGGCCCTTGGATATCATGTGTTTTCCCTACCTCACAGGGATGCTTGAGAGAATTAAATCAACTCAAATGTTTTCAGATTTGTCAGTTAGTTGTAAAGCATGTACATGCTACCCATTTCTCTCTGTACATTAAAATTTGGATTCTTCAAGCTATGCACCAACTTGGCTAAGAAGTCTACTTTTTGAACCCTGCGTTTTAGGATTACCAGCTAGGTCCCCCTGGCATACCTAACTTTACCTTTTATGCAGGTACTCAGCAGCAATACCAACACACACACTTGATGGAATGAGATTCAGATCAACACTTGTACGCAATTTGTTGTAATCAGTCTTTATTAAAAAGGGGAAGTCATTAACCCCAAAGAAGTAGAGTATGAAAAGTCACTTGAATCAAACAGAGAAGACTATAATGGTGACCTCTTCTTTAAAATAATGCAAAACACCAAGAACCACAACAAAAAACAAGTATTTATGGCAGTGAAGGTCATAGACATTGGAATGAATATGTCCTGATCCCAAGTTAAAATAACAGCCCTGGGTTCAGAGCTGAAGTATGTTAGAGATAGAAACACCTGCTCTCTCACAGACCATTGGCATGTAGAACAGAATCTGTTCAATGCCTACCACTGGGAAGGAATGGTATCTATGTACAAACACATTTTTGGCTATGCCAGTTGAAAAGCATATGATCCTGCCTGCAAGGCACAGACGAATTTATGAGGCTTTCCATTTTACTCCCAGCTTACAAGTCACTGGTAGCAGCTGTACCAAGTTTTATTTCACCGGGAACATCATTTGTACTGAGAGCTTGCCTACACATCAGCACTTGGGAAAGTCAAGGTCACTAGCTAAAGCTGTGAGGTCAGTGAGTACACAGATTTCAGAGTGAGCGCTCCCATTCAGAAGTCAAGTTTGCTGTACAACAAAGTAAAGCCATTTCCTTCTGATGAAAGGTATTTAATGGCAAGTTTATGCATGTGCTTCACACCTTTAGTCTAAACCACCAAGCAGACAAGATGCACTTTCCCACAAAGAATTGCTTCCAAAAAGTTCATTTGCTTTGAATAACCATGTCTTTATGCTATAAACCCAGTTGAGCCCAATACTGCTTTATCACAATGTCAGCTTATCAGTTTGGCCCTACACACCATCTTAGCAGGATGCCCGATGTGACAGTGTGACAAGGTGTCTGTCTGCCCCCTAGACACATGAAGCAGAGGGAGAACTCACTTCCCTCTAGCAAACCAACAGCAGGATAAAGAAACTCTTGAGGATAAAGTCTAGGGCACTAATCCCTTCTTAATGAAGACAGGTAAATTTGTGACCATGAGCAACCCGTATCATCACCAAGTGCTGCCACTAATTTTTTTTTTTCTCCTTGTTAAGTTCTGAAGCAGCACCATGTCCCAGTAAGATGTCACAAGTCTGTCTGGCTGACACATGCTGAACACATGTTTGACAACAGCTTGCCTAGAACTGAATTGTGCCCAAGCATTTGGCACTCTGACTGGCAGCCACAAGGCACTTGAACACATCCTTACCTGATGCACATGCCAGCTCTTCTGGAAAGAACACAGTTACCCATGTGCTTGGGTAACCACTGAACAAGCACGCTCTGCAGAAACTTGCCAGGTCAAGCTTAGAGTGCTGCAGGATGTGTGGGAAGTTGGCTCACATGTCCTGGCAAAAGGTGAAGCACACAGATTTCAGTGCCATAGTAAGTAAATAACTGCAGTAAAAGAAAGGCATGGGTTGGGTAGTGCTGTAAGAGTGTTTCTCCATGCTGTCTGCAACTGATACCTGATACAGACATGGGGAAATGGCTCTCAGTCCAGTTTTCTGGAGACTCTTAAAGACTTCAGGGCAATTCTGCTCAGAACATTCTGCTAAGAGGGCTGGAAGGCATGCCAGAAATCATAAATCACCCTTAAATTGTCAGGGTCAGTGGCACAGTAGTAGCACAGATAAATAATCTGATTTTCTTTGCTTCAAACCTCATTAGCACAAGTCTTTACAATGCATAAGTGTAGTGGTTTTATGGTCAATTTATGCACTGTTCCCTGATTTCTTTTCTGTGAGATAAACCATTAGGAGACAGGAAAGCAGGCACACAACTTATATGCTATGATAAAGTTTATTAACAGACCTAAGAGAAAAGGAAAGAAAAAACCAATCAGAACACACAGCCAGAACTTCTCCTCTTCTCCCTCCCCCTCCTTCTCCTCTCCCTCAATCCATGTTGCAGTTCTCAAGAAAGGAAAAGAAAAGGGTTTCTTCCTGCTTTACGTGGTTCTCCAAACTGCCACCTCCTGCAGCAAAAACAATCTGCAGTAATGTAAAGTCTCTTTTTTCCATAAAACCCTCTCACAGTTCCTTCAACTGTAGAACATGGGCCAGCCCATGGGGGTATTACTCTTTCGGATGAGTAACTGTGGCTTGAAATTCTAAGGCTTTTTTTTTTCGCTACCAAGTTTATAAGCCTCTGCTTTCTGATAAACCTGGCATTGGGCATTTTCTTCACAACCTTTACAAGCCACGCATCAAAATTGTCCATCCCCCATGAGTTTTAACTGGATTAAAGAGACAAACAGTCTGGGATATTACAATATTCGTACCACAGCAAGGCAAGGAGTCTTTTAAGCTGCCCGCGGGGACGCCGCGGCACCGCCCCTCTCCTCCCGTGGCCATCTTGGCTCCGTCTCACATGACGAGGTTTTCTCTTTCTCTCTCTGGCTTTGGAATCACCATGGTGGAAAATGTTACCGTCCCGCTTCGCCGCTGGATACAGGGCTGTCTTCTTCAGTTCGACGTGCAGTGTGTGCTGGCTGCTGCAGACTGCAGGCTGCGGGCCCCTCCGTCAGTCCCCCGCTGGTCCCGTGTGGGACAGAGCCGGTCCCAGAGAGACCGTGCCGGAGGGAGCCCGAGGGCCGCCCCACCAGCCAGAGCCCCAGAGTCCGGGCTGCGGCTTGGGAAGGGGGCAAGGGCAGGGACACCCGACCCGACCCGGCCCGGCCCGGCCCGGCGGGGGCCCGGTGGGGCTGTGGCTCCTGGCCACCACCCCTGGACCGGAAAAAACTCCCTAAACTCCCGCCTTCCGCGGGGTTTTATAGGTAATATTGAGAGAAACGCGATTCGACCAAGCAACTGTCTGTCATGTCGGGGTTAACCCACAACAATAAGATAAGCCCCTCTTAATACTCCACAGTAGACTCCTGTATTTCTGAGTCACTGATAAACTAGAGAAACCATACAAGAAACAAAGTGCCTACAAACAGATGCAGACTTTGATTTGAAAGGCTGTCAGATAAAACCAACACTGACACACCCTTAATCCTCCCCTATAAAACCCTTGTTTCTTTTACCTGCCAGGATTTTCCTGCAGTATCCACTGTTGATGAAAATAGCCTATTAAAATATTCACAGCTTGATTTTCTACAAGAAAGAGGGCTCTCTAGTAGAAGGGCAGGAATTCATATACCCTGGCATGTGCGAATGTTTGATGTGACAGCTATTTAAACATACTTCAGCAGCAGCAATATACTTGCCTTCTTCAGAAAAGCAACCTGCTGCCTAATTGATCAGGTAGTAGATAAAACAGCAGAACCTTCTTACTTGCTAGTTAATCCCCAGGTGAACAACTCTGTTCCTTCCGTTCCTTCAAGCCCTGAAGGCATGTTTAGGTCACCTGTGGCTGCCTCCTTGCTCTTCCTCTGAGGTGATTTACCTTGGGTTCAGCATGAATTAGCCCAGGACTGTAATTTCACCAAGTGTAGCCATTCTGAACTTTCATCCTTACTCACTCTCCCAAAGATCACTTGATTGAATTAAACCTTGCCTTGTTGCAGCACCTCTTCCCCCAGGCTGGGGGGTTGTGCTGGCATTGCTACACTTTCTCTGCTTGGAAGGAACAGAGATCCCTGCCGGCTTCCCTCTAGCCATGGGTGACAGAGCAGGCCCCAAGCCCTGCTCCTGAACAACAGCTTCCATGAATTCTCCATGGCAGCAGCAGGATAAACAGTCTAGGTCATCACATGGGTGAAAGCCAGTGTGTTTTCTGAACAGTTGTTGGGAAAGAGAAGTAACACAGACAAGTAAATCAAACACCTTCCTTAGGTAAAAAGGCTTTCTGAACACAAGATGAATCTCAACAAGGCATCTATACCTAAGATCCAGGATTTAACAAAGCTGAGAAACCAAGACTCAACAAAAACCTAGCCCAAGAGCCCCTTACT
Organism: Rhipidura dahli; assembly: GCA_013399225.1. Lineage (NCBI taxonomy): Eukaryota > Metazoa > Chordata > Aves > Passeriformes > Rhipiduridae > Rhipidura > Rhipidura dahli. The sequence goes on along the minus strand of VXAC01005427.1, from coordinate 556,340 downwards.
CAGAGATAGCATGCAGCCTGCTCTAAATTAGGCAGCATTTAGTAAAAACCTCAAACTAAGTGAGAATTTAAAGCTTCACACAGGAAGGTTGCACAAGGCATCATCTACGCTATACCACAAGAGATCCAAACACTGACGTGTTGCTAAAGTGATCAGTTCTGGATCACAGTAATTCTTTGCCAAAATGGAAAAACCAGACCTGAGGTCATATTTAATTAAATCTCCCTCTGGTACAGCCGCAATAAAAAAATCAACCTACAGCCATAGTAACCCTCTGTCTTGAACTCATTTTGTCTCCCTTCCAAACTGCAGCTCCCTATTAGAAATTTGTTACATTAATAGCCATAGTGGGGAATAGCAAGTGCTCTATTAATATGTAAGTGATGACCATTACTTTTTAAGTTGTCCTTAAAAAAAAGTTAAGTGCAGGGCCACACATGTACCACTGAAGGTATCAGCTTGGTTAAGCACTATCTAAACTTAGTGCAATACTTTCCAACAGAGTCTAAAAATAGGAACACCAAGATTTGTGGAAATACAGGAGGAGAGGCTAACACAGTATTTTGGGAAATAAGACACTGCCACTTGACATAAAAGAAAGAAATACAGCTCCAATGATTAATCTTCCTACAGAAAGCAAAGCTGGGGTTGTAAGGAAAGACACAGCCCGATTACGTGGGGTTGCACATGACAATGTCCCTGCTGTGGAGGCAGTGCCCACTTTCTCCTGTGACCAGCAAGATGTTCAGCATTAACATACCTGGGGAAGGGAATTCTTTCCAATACAGCATGACTGCAGCTTTTGGTTTGTTAGGACTGAGCTCGAGTTGGGGACTGCAGAATGAAATAAAGCAAAACTATCCAGAAGCAAAAGCAAAAAAAACCTACCAGAGGGGTGAGGGGTATGGGGTGAAGAGTGCCAGGTTCAAGAAAGCCTGGGAATAAAGGCAGGCTTGTCCCTACTATACCTACAACTTCTACATGCACACAGCCCACCACACCTGCGGCCATGCTCATTTCCTCTGGGACTCATTCCTCAAGATTTGTTATCACATCTGGTGTGAACAGTAACTACAGAAAAGCACCAGAGAGATCTACTGGCAGCACATCTGATAGCGCAAAGCCCACAGTCACCCAACCCTTAGTTGGGTTAGATAGTTTTCTTTTCCAGGGCACTTGCTGGGAGTTCTGTCACAAAAATTTGCAAATGGGTTCCTTGCTTCACACCAAGATCACTGCATTGGTTACATTTTACAGTGGAAATTAAGTATTTTAGTCAGGGGTTAGCAGCTTCCAAACTTCCTGACATACCCCTGTGTCAAATTCCTGCCTTCTAGCCATGTAGCAAGATGGAACAAGGTGAATTCAGGCAGGCCCAAAACTTCCCGGATTTTTAGCAATGTTTTCAGTCAGAAAGACTTCACTTCCCAACCAGTACTTGGATTGCTTTGCCTAAAAAACATGCAGGTACTGAGGCTGCACTTCTTTCAACACCTGATGCATCAAACAGGTATCAAGGCACGTATACAAGAACCACTTCCACAATTCTCTGTAGGACACAGAGAAATATTCATTCAGCTGAAGACCTATTTTATCACTGAGTGCCAAGCCATCCCTTTTGTGCATGTTCTGTACTCTGCACAGTCTGTTCCCTAGAGGGTCCATAGTTATGCTCTTTCCTTCTAGAAGTTCTTTTAGACCAATTTACTTCTCTGTTCATCACAAGTAAAACAGAAGTGTCTCTTTCTCATATGACAAATTTAATCATGGATGGAGATGTGTAGATCCTAGAATTCACTATAACCAGAGTGGGCTGCTCCTCCTGGGTCAGAGGCTAGGAGGGCAGACACATAAAATCTTCACAGTCCTGACTTTTTACCCAAGCAGCTCAAAATCTACTAAGAATTGGCGGCATCCTCAACATGTCACAGATATTTAATAAAGCTTTTCTTTGGCTTTAGATCTCCATCTGTCCAGCAAACACAGACAGGTCTGACTAAGATTTCACGGAGGTCCAAAAGGAAAGCGTGGGCTCAGAGTAGAGCTAATTAAGCAGCAGAGCTGATGGGGTCTTGACAGAAATTGTATGTTGTCCATGTTTTTCAAAGTGCTTGCTATAGGTCTAGGTAGATAAGGCTTAAAAACACTGTGGTGTGTCATACCAGATTTAAATGTGTGCTTCCTTTCTGCACATACACATGGCTCCAAGGGCGGTTAATGAGTAATAACTTCACTCATGTTAGGAAAATTATGACAAAATAAATGAACAGCTGGGGGAGAAGGTGTAGTGCAAAGTTATTATGACCTGTAGTTAAAAGCAGACTTCAAAGGAGGCAGCATGGTTCAGGTATTAGATGGGCAGCAAAAAAGAAAACAGAAAGAGCAGCTGAAAAGGCTTTCACCCTGTACTGAGGAAAGAAGCAAAATAAACTTGCCAATCTGCTCTTGCTTTTTCCTGGCCTAGACTAAAGAACAAAGAAGACCTAACCATTGCAACCACATAGATAACCAGTTTATTTTTTAATCCAAATCTCAGGTTTGTGCCTATCTGTTGGGAATTTGGGGGCTTGTTACAGCTTTTTTGGTTTAGTCATTTTCGTGCCAGTAAAACCACTGATTTTTACTAACAGATCAGTGCAAAGGTGATGCACAGGCTAAAGAGCTTGGCATCTCAACCAGCCTGGGGAGCACATCTCCATTACAGGTCACTGTAACAGCAGAATCCAGGTATTTTCCTATAACTCTCATCAAACAAAAACCTGAACAACCTCAGACTGCTGTATCTGGGCAGAATAAAACTTTCAGGGGAGCCTTTATCAAACTCTTAACATAACCTTGTCATATTTGTAGGATCACAGATTGTTTGAGGCAAGACACAAAGTGAGACAAGGTATCACTAATACTTTCATTGTAACAGCTTCTTTGCCTGTAATTTACATAGGAAGTGTAGGCATGAGGAAAATATTTCTGGTATGGGATCCAGAAGCATGAAGGTCTTAAATTTTGTTTATATAAAACATACCATTTAAATTGTAAGACTATAGTTACATATCCTTACTAACTACTAGTGCACAGATCCAATTCTTTGGTTCACAGGTGCCTGGAATAGGAAGACAGTGGCCTCTAGCTCGGGAACCGTGAGTGTCTCCTGGGAGGCAGCGCCCGCTCAGCAGCTGCTTCCCCCGCTCAAGGCTCCGCTGTCCTTCCTCGCTCTCGGTTCCCCGCCCGGATCCGGTTCTCTGCCCGGCTCCCGTTTGCCCCACAGTTCCTGGTGCCCGCCGCCGTTGGCCCGGTTCCCGGCTTCCCCCAGGCTCTCCCAAGGTCCCCGTTTCCAAACCCCCGCGGAGTTCCCAGTGCCTTTCGCCCCCGTCTCCCGTTCCTCGGTCCCGTCCCCATCTCCCCTTTGCTCCCCGATTCCCGGTTCCCGTGTCTCTCTCCCGCTTCCCCCACATTCCGGTTCTGTCCCAAGCTCCTGTTTGCCTCCCGGTTCCCGCTTCCCCTTCGGCTATAGCTCCCCCTGCCCTCGGCGCTCACTTTCCACCCAGTTTCCGGCGGTGCCCCTTTTCCTTTTCCCGTTCCCGTTCCCGTTCCCGTTCCCCACACGCGGTGCCCACCGAACCACTTCCGGGACCGCGCGCGGACGCCGCGGCTCCGGGGCCTCCCTTAAAGGGGCAGGGCGGGCCTGGCGGCCGGCAGGGGGCGCTGTGCCTCCGCTAACGCGTCCTGCCGTTCCTCAGTCCCTGCTCTGTCCCGTGCCCTCGGGATGAATACGTCGGTGTTTCCGGCCCTCGGGATGGACACGCCGATGTTTCCGGCCCTCAGGCTATATTTCGCTCTTAAATCACCATGAGCTCAGCCAGAGGTGAGAGCCATGCTCAGCACGGAGGTGACTCCTTGGGCATCACCTCTGTGAACTGGGCAGAGGAGTTGATACTGCCGTGAGATACAAGGTCATGCTTAGCCAAAAAACTTGGGTGGGGGAAGTTTTTTGAAAGCAGCTTCTACTCAGGGACTGTCTGTAGTGGAAACTGTTGGCATTCTCAGTGGAATAAGCAAAATTTAATAGCAGTGATAAAAAGACAAGGTGATTGATGAAACCTTTCAAGAAAATAAGTGTCTTTCTCTTAATTTTTGCCCTTCTCAGCACGTTTGCTTTCATCAGCTTCCAAAAGCTTATATTGCTTGGTGCCTCTGAAAATTTCAGGTACCTCCCTTAGTTTCTTCAGACAAGTTAATCTCCACATGCTTTTCCTGCGTTACCCATCTGACGTCTTCAGAGTATTTTGGACGAATTGTGCTCACAGCTGAGAAAAATAAGGATTTGAGAATTGAATGGAAAAAAACGTTCTCAAGAAAGGAGGTTCCAGATGCTATGAGCCACTCTCGGGAAGTCTGGTAGCCATAGGACAAACCATAGAGCACAATGAAGAAGGATGAGAGCACAGTTATGGTCAGAACCAGACCCCAGGCCACAAAGACACACCACCAGCACAGCAAGGGCTCAGTGTCTGAGACCTTGCGAAGCTGCCTGATGGTAGTACTCAGTCTCCTTCCTTTGGAAAAGATGCCCCCTTCTGCAAAATTGGGACTTGACTTCTGGGACTTTTTACCCACCTGAGGGGAATTCACAGTTATCGTCTGCTCCTCTGTGTCAATTACATTTGCATCTTTTTCAGATATCACACAATTATTCCAGTACCTAGCATCTACCTTTGGGTACATCTTAGTCACAACAGGAGGAGGGTCCTTCTGGGAATACTTGAATAAGGCAATTATTAACATTTCCACGGGGAGGGTAAGCAAAGCACATTCAATTCCTACTGTTATTGATCTCAAATACCTCAAGTATATTGGAGTTTCTTCATCCTTTTCAGCATTAAAGAACATAATGTTAACAAGCAAGGTGAATAATATTACTGCTAAAAATGTAGACAACCTTTGGAACCTGGTGAAAGCCCCAGCGATAACAGGAGCAAAAATTGAGAGCCATAGGTGGTATTCTGTCAGTCTCCTGTTAAAATTAATAAGAAAATAGTCGAATTTGGGTAGAGGTGTCTGGGGGTCTAAGACAGAAAATTTCCAGTTTCCCAAGGGTTTGTTCTTGTCAGAGAAAAGCCATTTTCTGCACATAAAGAACCAGGCCTTCCTGGTGGACGTGTCCTCAACTTCAGCTCTGCTTAAGAACCAGGTTGGAGATCTGCCCTCATTAATGAGCCTGACCTTGAAGGAACGAATATCTCCCAAGTTTTTCGCAGTAGTTATCAGAAAGCAATCAATGCTTCCCCGTTGGAAAGCTGGAGAAGGGTGGTGCCATAAACAACGGAATTTACTCTTGCCGTGCTGGCCGATGAGCTGCAGAAAGACCTCTGCTTTGGTCCCAGCATTGCAGCGACTGCCTGTATACAAGGTGACCAAAAAGCTCCCTGCATCAGAGGCCTCATTGTCTGGCAGAACAATAATGTACTTGATCTCCTTTTCAACCCTGTCTCTTCTTATGGCCCAGCAGCACAAAAATAAGTAGGCAGCAAAAATAGAGAGCACTGTTATGAGGGTCAGTGGGTTTTTAGGTATGTCTGCTATCAGGTTTCTCCCCAGATCGACTGTGTTGGGAAGAACAACTACTTTGGCTGCCAGGAACTTGATGTTGGATGCAGGAAGGGCTGACACACTCCTGCGATTCCGCTTGGAGTCACAGACACAGTGTACCTTCTGCCAGTCGGTCAAGGAGCCAACCTTGCATGTGTCTTTGCTCCACTGACTTCGAATCCCATCCAGAAATAGGCAGCGGTCATTAAAAATGTATATGCCCACCAGTTTCCGGTTTGGGTACCTTAAGACATAGCGTGTCTCCAAGACGACAGAGATGTTCTTAGTATCTATGCCATTTTCCTGCACTATAGTTTTCAGCAAGGACTGTGGGAGACAGACAATATAGGGACCTGTAATGCTACAGTCAGCAGTGGTTGTCTCATTTCCACTTGCAACTGTTGGCATGTTGTGAAAAGCAGCAAACGAGGCCACAGGTCGAGCGTGAGTGAGATTGGTACCTGTAAATATCAGCACCTTGAAAGTAGCTTTTAATTTTGTCATGATCTGGAAGTATATGCTCGTGGTAGTTTTATTGACCTCAAAACTAAATCCTCCAGTTGTGTAAGCTTCTGTTTTATCGGGTCCCATTACTAAATGAAAAGTCATAAGTCCACCTTTCCTGGCAAGAAAAATTTCTGCTCTTTCAGGTGTGACTGGAAGTAGATCTCCATTAGCCCTAGCCTCTGCCATTTTAAACCCCAAGACCATTGATATAATATCTGATGTGTAACCTAACCAAGGGAAGGGGCTCTTATCAAACTCAAAAATGGCAGTCGAAAACACGGTATCCTGGGGCAATCCTGAATCACCTCCTCCTCTCAGTGTTGGATAAAAGCAGTTCTGGCAGGTGTAAGTGGCAGGCAAAACCTTTGTAATGTTCCAGGCTTCATTTTTCTTCAGAGTGATGTTCCAGTGTCCTGTTTCCATTAGAGTTTCTATTTCTCCAGGGACTTTTCCCCAGAAAACTATATCTGTTACACCTTCCATGATGGAGAAAACATGTTGAATTCCATTTGCATTGACATTTTTGAGATGCAGAAGATCAGCTCTCAAGATGTTGGATAAGCATCTTAGTATTCCACTGGTCTGAATTTCTGCTTCCTCAGACCAATGGATCTGACTCCTCTGTCTCTTCAGAATTCCTGTTACTTCTGTCAGTTTCCCAACGGCAAGGTCTAGTGACCGAACATTCATTTTCTCAACTGCCTCTGTTACTTCAGAAAGAACAGCCACTACTTGGTTGACTTCCATGAAGCTATTAACTGAAATATTCAAGACTGTTTTAACCACAGCTTCCCGAAGCCGAGCCTGAGGGAGCTGGACAGTTGGTATATCTTTAACATAGTTTAAGAGTGAGGCTGCAAGATAAGCCAAATAACCAGCTCTAAGACGATCCCCAGTCTGCCGAGCTGATGTCGATGCGCTTAAATGGTTTGCTGAGGCCAGCAGTTCATGAAACACAGCTGAAAGGGATTGAGTTTTAAGTGGGTTCTTTACATAGGCACGTAAACTCACCTGGGTAAATGCCCCAAAGGAATCACGGACTTGAACATAAATTGTCAAAGGGTGCCTGTGAGAGGGCACTCCAACTGGGAGCAAAGATGGAGGAGTTTTAGGCTCTGAACCAAAGTACATAATTGTGCCAAACGTGTTTTTGACCACAGAAGTTACTTTGGTAGTTTGGGGTACGTTGGAAGCTACAATCACTTTATATGTCAGAGGTAAATGTCTGTCAGAAAATCCTTTACACTTAACAACAAATTTTGTCAGAAAGGCTATACCGTGGCGTGGCCTGATGTTACACCTGCCGGCCCGAGGTGGAGTATTTACCGCAAAGGATTTTTTGTCGGATGAGGTCCTACCATCCCACGTAGTTACTCTTACATGAAGTACATAAGAGTGATATGCAGGCTTTGTGAAAGTCAGAGCATGTATAGATATGTAAGCCCCAGTCCTCCCCGTTGTTGTTTTGGAAGCCCAATCAAAATGAATTTCTTTAGAGGTGTCTGAAAAAAGGGACCAGTAGTATAGCGGCCTGTTTTCTGGTTTACAGTTTGAGCATTTTCCAGACATGGCAAATCTCTCTGTTGGAATTAAAGAGCTACCACAGTTTTCAAGGCATTTCACATCCAGAATGAGTGGGGGGCCAGGATCCACCTCTACAACTTGATCAGCATAAGCCTTCCTTCTCCCCTTTTGAATCACCAGGCGAAAGTAGTATAAGGTGCTTCCTGGGAGGGTTTCTGGTGGTATTTTTTGAATGGGACCTGAGGGTGTTATCCATCTCAAATCCTTCTGGAATGGATGGCATCTGTTTTTCAGGCTGAATTTCATGGTTTTATAGTCTGCTGAGTCTTTAGTGCAGTACCAAGTAAATATCAATGGTCCTTCCTGTGAATCAGGGTCAGAGGATTCAGAGCCATCAAGAGTCCAGCTGTCAGAAAAACCCACTGTGCGGACCGAGCCTCCTGAAATATTTGCCACTAGATCAGCTCTCTCAATCTGAACAAAAATCATATCACGGGCATTGAGGACAATTGTGGTGCTAATTGGGACTACCTCAGCAGTGAAAAAAAACAGATACAACCCATAATCTAAAGTATTACTGGGAACAGTTAAATGTATCATTTCTACGCCAAACATTGCAGAAGTGTCTACTGGATGTGACCAGTCTGGCTCAGATTTTACGTCCTTAGCAGGATAGACTCGCCAAAGGGGTTTGATAGATATGCCAGTGTAGCAGTCTACGTCCAACTTGACAAAGAGGTAAAAAGATAACGCCCTTTTCTTGTACAAGATAAAGGATCTGGGCTGAGGTCTCTGAATCCAGCACCTGGTTATCTTACACTCTTTTTTCTCACAAACCACTGGTGCTTCTATGGTTTTTGCAGTGTGGTTGTTGACCCTGACGCTTAAAAGAGCCGGTGTAGGTTCACTGCTGGTGCAGTTCACTTTTGCCACAAACCCTGCATATTTCTCTGCATCAAAGGGTAAAGAAGAGCGACGGACAAAACGTGTGGCATTTTTTATGTGGTCATTGTATGTATACGTGCTACTCTGGACAATATGGTCCTTTTTTGTGCCAAAAAGCTGCAGATGGAAGGTCCACTCGCACTGTAGCATTGGATGTTGTGCAGGGATAAACCACACTAAATAACTAAAGTTCTGCGGAAAAGAAAGACGGCCACTGCTGAAAACATGGACATCAAGGTCTCTTTCTGCCAGAGACTTAATCAAAGCCCTCTTCTGATTCATATAAAGGTACATTTTGAACTTGTACCACTTTAAGGTCACAAACTCTATGGTGAGTAAGTAGGAGAGCTCCTTGTGTTGGTAGAACACAGTGCGTGTGTTAGGGCAATCTGTGGAAATAGTGCTGTTATTGTCTTTAAATGCGTAAAATGTTCCCTGATTGTACCTGACAATATAAGTGCTGCTGTTGGTCTTCCCTGGACAAAGGTTGATATGCATGGGAGTTTCTTTGCCAGCAGTTAAGCTCAGGGTACCATTGACCAGGTGCAGTTGCCCTGTCAATTCCTCAAACCTCTTTCCATCAACATGGAAGTAAATGCTGGCCACCACTATCTCATCCAGGCTCTGAGGTGTAGAAATGGCACAGAAGTTGCTCAGCAATGTAAATGAACTGTAGGAGCAGAGCCAACCTCCTATAGCTTGTGTGTCCACCAGTCTGTAGGCAAGTGTATTCAGGGTAAGGGGCTGAAGCCACCAGGATAAGATGAGGGGCTGCTGAAGAACACTAAGGAGCTTGGAGCTGATACTGAGGACATGCAGCAAGTCAGGCTCCACCTTGAGAGAGAGGTTGAGGCTTACGTGAGGCATCTGCTCAATACTGACCAAAGCAGTGTGGATCCCAGGCTGCCTGTAGCGCACAGTCAAGCGGTAGCTGTAGTAGGTGGCACAGGTCTGTTCCAACTCAACTGTTGGGTAGACAGCAGGCGATGGTGTGTCCTGGTGCTCACTGCTGGGAAGGACAAGGGTCGAGGGAACACCTCCCTGGCTGCTGAAGCGGTACTGCCAGCCAGCACTCTTGAGGCGTGCACACCAGCCCAGCTCCACCGGCTGCCACACGTGGATGACGTGCGTCTGAGGCCAAAGCACAAAGAGCCGCATATCCTGGCCCAAGATCTCGACGCTCACGTTGAGGTGAAAGCACTCGGGTGCAGCGCAGGAGGCAGACGAGCATTGCACTGTAAGAAGGCTGGAGGCCCCAGGTGAGGGAGCTCGTCCTGTCTGCAGCACCACCTGGCCTGACCAGCGTGAGACGTTCCTCACATAGGCCGAGTTCAGGTACCAGAGGCAGCAAGGTGGGGATGGTGGCTGCCCCTCCTTCGCCTCTACCTCCGGCCCTGCTCCTGGGGCGGGCTGGTAAAGCAGGGTCACGGTGCTGTTCCACAAGCACGACACCCTGTGCTCATTGTCCTGCCGCTGGAAGACTTGACCGTGAGGGTCCGGGCAGCTGACCCGCAGGGGTGACGGCTGGAGACGGACAGGGGACGCCGCCGAGCTCCAGCGGCAGCAGGCGAGCAGTTGCAGGAGGAGAAGGAGGAGCGAGGCCATCGCGGCCAGAGGGGACGGGGCAGAGGACGCGCGGCCTCCCGGGCACTGCTCGTTAGGGTGGCCCAACGGCTGGGATAGCAGCCCAAGAGCACCGAAACCTCCTCCGGCGAGCAGCCGGTGAGAACACTATTTAACCTCGGACACCGCAGGCCGGAGGAGGGTCCGGAAGAAGGAGCAAAGATTTGGGAGCCAATAATCGCCACCAAACTCGCGCGGCCGTCTCTCAGCGGCGGCGCGAGGGCTCCGCACGCAACCAGCGCCCGCCGCTCGCGCCGGTGGCGGGCCCGCCCCCTTGGCCCCGCCCCCGCTCGCGCTGGAGCCGCGGAGCCTCGAGATTGCAGAGGGACCATGGCTGAGCTGAGGGACTGCAAGGTGAGGGCAGGGCAGGGGACTGCCAGGGGAGGGCAGGGCAGGGAAGGGCAGGGTGAGGCGCTGCGAGGGGAGGATAGGGCAGGGTGAGGGGCTGCGAGGGGACGACAGGGCGAGGGGCTGCGGGGGAAAGGCAGGGTGAAGGGCGGCGAGGGGAGGGCAGCGTGAGGGGCGGCGGGGGGAGAGGGGAGCTGCGAGGAGTTGGCAGGGTGAGGGCAGGGCTGGGGGGCTGCGAGGGCGGGGCGCCGCTGAGGCGCTGAGCCAGCGAGGCTCGGCCCTGCCCGTGCCCTGTGCCCAGGGGCGGCGGGTGGCCTCCGTGAGGGTCCCGGGGGCTGCCAGCCGGCTTTGGGCTGTGGCAGGCGGGGAGCTGAGCCGGGCTCGCTGTGGCTGGAGCTCACCCTCATAACTCGGGTGGATCTCAGAGGAGGAGAGGTGCTGTTGGGATCTGTAAGTGAGGAAACGTCCCTGCACCCATCCCTTCTGGTGGTCAAGTAGACCCATGTTTGAGTATCTCTGGGTCTTGTTCCCACTGGAGGCGTCCCACGGCACCCACCTGCCCTTTCCGTCGGCCTCAGAAGTGGGTCAGACCTTCGATTAACTCTAAATCAACCTCGGGTCAAAGGGTGCGACTTATAGGAGCTGCTTACTGATTAGTCACTTACATGCTCTCTTTCTGATAAACTCCTTTTATGGTTGTGTTTTGGTTAATTAGGCAGCGGCAGGTTAAAACAAAGTCTTGAAGGTTGCATGTGACAGGTGCCTGATTGACAGAACTCTGGGGATCTGTCACGCAAGGAGTACAAGAGGTGCCAACTGCAGCCCACAGAGAGCACAATTCTCAGAGCCAGCTAAGATTCTAGCGGAGAAAAAAATACAAATAAACAGTCACCAGATCTTATGACTGAACTCTAATCTTAGAGCAGGGGAAAGGGCAAGGCTTTGGTCTCACCAAGAAGCAGTGAGAAGAGCAAAGGCCATGACTCTCTAATACGAGAGGCATCACAGAGAAGACTCTCTCTTGGAGGAGAGGGTTGTGGGAGATCAGTGTAAGAGAACCCAAGAAGACTTTGTGAGAAGGGGAACTGATAGTTGCCTTACAGACTTTCGAGGCTGATTTTTGCCCACTCACACTCCCTTCTGGATTTCTTCAGTCACAGTCTGATACCTGACTATAGAGAAGCCCCAGGACCTGAGTGTCCCAAGTAGTCTGGGCAGCAACCCTCATGTATGTCCCAGGGGATAGGGGGTGCTGCCTTTTCTGTGGTCCCAGTCATTCTTTAGTTCTCAGTTGGCAATAACAGATGAGTTTTGGGGCACATCTTTTATGTCTCTTAGGAGCCAGCCAGTTGTGGGGTGGTTCTTCCCTGTAGCCCATTGTCCTGATGTGCTAGTAGTGGCACAGACTAGTGCCAGAGTAGTGGCATCCCTGATGTGACACAGCCTTGCTGCCATTCTCCTGTTGCCAGAGTGGGAGTTTTTCAGTGAGGAGTGAGTGAGGTAGGCTGTAGCCATAGCAGGACAGAGGCTTCCCAGAGCGGCTGGAAATAGCACATACCTCACCTAGATCAGCAGTGTCCTTAGTGATAGATGCAGGCCCATTTTCCACTAACCCTTGTTCTGCTGTTTTGTTCTGGTGCTCACACACAGACTTTTCCATTCTTGTGAATCAGCATCAGGTCCCTTCAGAATGGGACATTGTTTTCCTCAAGCTGTTGTGTAAAACAGTAAAATGGGCAGTGATGCAGAAACCTGCTCCAAATGAATCTTGGTTTTGATGACTGATGCTGAGGGTTGCTCCTGGCCTACTTTGCAGGGCACCATGGAAGATAGCCTCTAAGTAGCAAGCCTAACTCTGCTACCTGCTCGAGTTTTCTCTTTATTCATTTTCTGGATGATAAATGACATAGAGAATAAAAATTTTCAGCTCCTCCAATGTTGCAGAGTAGAGCTTAAACGGTTTTGCTTAACTGGCAAAAAAAGATAAAGGGACTTAAAGGTATGCACACAGGATGATAAACAGGGCTGGAACCAGTGGAGAAACAGATAAGAAAGAATACAGTGGTTTTTTGGCAAGTTATGTAACACAGAAACAATAGCACATGTCCATAGAAAAAGTTCAAGGAGAGGTCGCCTTTAATATCGAAGCATCCTGTGAATTCATTCAGTGAATAGACCCCTTTTTATGACTTTCCAGGACCATAAAAGGACTTCCAGTAGGAGGCAGATGCATGCAAATTCGCTCTAGGAATTAGTCCTGTGTATTAGACAAGAAGCATGGTTTAATGAATATGTATGATTATGATGGATAAAGACCTTGTTGCAAAATCTCACCACACCCACAGAACGAGGAGAGTGTGTCCTGTGCAGGTAAAGAATGCCTGCTTTCTAATGCTTCAAATTGTGCTATGAAGTTTATTCCAGCTAAGTTTGGTATCATGGGTATAGTGTGAACTGTAAAGGAAATGTGTAATTTTAGATTCAGGTCTAGTCTTTCAGGCATGTAATTTGAAGACTCAATTGCTTTAGCCTTTAATCCAATCACAGTGGGAAAGTTTTAGGATCTATTAACAAAGTTGTCTTTGCCTGGTTACTTAAAAATTTTGACAGATTATTATACCTAGGCAATGTGTTAAAATGTAAAATGGGAGGAGGTGAATTCTTGCAGCATCAAGAAGGAAAGGACTAAGCCCCCATTAGGAGAAGTCTGAATTAGCTTGCTTCAGGTCTGTTTTTATAATATATGTCTATCCTCTGTGTTCTGTGTACTGCATTAAAGTAATGCTGAAGTGATTGGGGCAGCTTGTCAAATGAGCTCTGCTCGTTTTCCAGCAGCCAGCCAGAAGATGCTGTGTCTCAGTCATGTTATGTTACTAGAAACAATGGCAGCCCAATTCTGTTTTGCTTTTTAGCTTTATCCATTGCCCATGTTCTTATTTTTGTCAGGCTTGTGTATAAATCTGTGATCCAAATTTTCAGTTGGTTAGCTGCAGAGACTTAGTGGATTTGCTCTGCCAGGCTGTTTTGGTCTTCACGTTGATTCAGAAGAGCATTATTGTTTATAGAAGATTATAGATTTATAGATCATAGCAGAACAGGGTTTTATTTTACCGTGTCGGTACTTCACACGAGGTGTGCCTGTAGCAGAGGAAGACATCAACAGCTGTAATGAACTCAGAATGGCGCTGTCTTTGTGGGATGGGCAACCCATCAAGATCTTCTGTTACACTTGGTAATTGTTAGCTTCTTTAGTCTCAGTACTAGCTCCAACTAATTGAGTCTTAGAGGTAACTACAGCTGAACAGAAGGTTTGTTTCTGCCTCACGCTGTCCTTCCAACTTTTCTTTTCAAAAATGTTGAAAATATCAGAACAGCATCAATTTGAACATCTGTCAGTGTAGCCTGGAAGAAGAGGGTGTAGAAGGAGCATGTTTGTGTTTGTTTGTTGTGCAGGCCTGGCAGGATGCTGGACTTGTCCTGTCCACGACGAGCAATGAAGCCTGTAAGCTCTTCGATGCTGTGCTGACACAGGTATGACTGAAAAGCGTAAGGAAATGGGATTTGAAGGGACTTGTGCATGAAACACTTTTTACTGTAATTGATACTTAAATTGCTTATCAGCTGGGAGAGCCTGAAAGTCAGGTTGCCACAGGAGTTCAGCCTTTAGCTAGCAGCCTTTTGGCAGAGGGCTGTGACAGATGGATGCAGCTGTGGTGAAAACCTCAGACAGTGGTGTTCTCATTCCACTTGATACCAGCAAATCAGCCAGTTGACATAAACCACATAGAAATCCAGAGAAATTTGTTCTGCTGGTGACTGAACTATATTAAACCCCAGTTTTTCTGTTTTTCTACTATGCTAGACCTACCTGAATGCATCATTTGTCTTTAGTCATTTGCCTTGCTTTTGAATTTTAAATGTCTATGAGAACAAAAAGAAGTCCAGTATCACAGAGGATTTCTCGACCCTCTCTCACTCTGTCTCTCTTACAGTATGCAACCTGGACCAATAATGAGAGCCTTGGAGGTATTGAGGGATGTCTCTCCAAGCTAAAAGCAGCAGATCCAAACTTTAGTGAGTATAATCTTTGATTCTGAGCATGGAAAGTGCTGGGTTAACGCCTATTGTTTTGGTTTTTAACTGATTTTGTTCATGCAAGGGCAAGGTAATAATTTACAGAATTCTGTAAAATTTCCTCAAGATCTAAAGCAGTCAGAATGCTTTTGTGTGATGGTTTTTTTTTTTCTTTTCACGTCACATAATATTAAGTAGATGTCATGAAAACTTTCTGAGACCTTAGGATTGGGAGACTTCCTGGACCGTCATGTCCACAAGTCAGTTTTGTTGAAAATACTCAGCTCCTCTGGTGTTTTGTGGAGCTGAAGGTGCTGCTGTGAGCTCAGCTGGTGCTGTGCTGTTTCCTGCAGCAATGGGACATGTCATTGCCAATGGTTTGGAGCTGATTGGCACTGGAAGAACTGTGAGACTCGACAAGGAGCTGGACTGCGCCGTGAAAGCCATGGTGGCACTGTCCAAGTCACAGCCACTGACAGAGCGGGAGAGGCTTCATGTGTCAGCGTTGGACATGTTTGCCAGAGGGTGCGTCCTGTGTCACCCTGCTCGAGGGACTGTGAAGAGTTCCCTTTGTCTACTGCAGGCAGAAGTGAAGGTTGGAAGCAGTGGTTTGTGATGTTAGCTGACATCTAGCAAAAGATGTCATGGATTGTCCCCAAATTTCTCTCTCCACTCTAAGTGCCATGTCTAGCTGGTGAGCAGAACTGTAGGAAGTAAAGTGCTCTATTGCCACCACCTCCTAGCATTAAGCACTCCATGTTTTAAATCTGCCACAGATCCATCAGTGTGGTTTAGAACTAGGAAATAAGTATTTGGCTACAGTAGGGTCCAGACTCAGATGCACAGGAGAGTTCTAGACTTCTCTCTCGTCTCCCTATGTCAAAACCTATTTCCCCTGTAAAACAGGGAGATAAGAATGTCACAAGTGCTGTAGAGGCTCACTGCTTCATTCCATATGATAAATCTATATGAACTGCAGAATGTATGGACTAATGATTCACTTTCATTATTTGTCATTCATTATCAAACAAATGGGTGAGCATAGATTTGCCTCACATCTTAGCAAAGGAAATGAGGAAGCTACTGAAGCCCTGCCACTGGGTTTGATTCCCACAAAAGAAGAGGGAAGGCACCTTTGCATATACAAATTTCCATTAGTTATGGTGGGTCCCTGTAGGAACTATTCAGCTCTGTAGAAAAATTTTTAGATTTATGGTTTAAGCTTGTTTCATTTTCCTTGTGTGTTACAGTGATTTGGTGTAACCCAAGACCATTTCTTTCATAAGGTTTCTCAGAAGGTGCCAAATGAAGATAATGCCACTATTAGCTTAGAAGAGGCTAAAAAAATTCCTTCAAGGAAAAAAAAAAAGTAATTTGATGCTCAATTTTGTATTTTTCAGCATAGTTTGAGTTCAGGACTAACAGTAGGGGCAGGCATGTATGCCTTCTTTCAGCAATGGAGATATTTTTTTTATTTCTAGCCAACTTCCAAAAGCTTGTGATGTATGGGAGCAGATTCTGCAGAGCCACCCAACTGACCTGCTAGCCCTTAAATTTTCCCATGACACTTATTTCTACCTGGGATATCAACGTCAGATGCGAGACTCTGTTGCCCGTGTTTATCCTTTCTGGACACGTGATGTTCCACTGAGCAGGTGGGTCATGCTTCATTTGGAAATTGCTCTTTTTCTGGGGTGCATGTACTACGTGGTTTTTAAGTTCAGACTTACAAGTTCAGGATCTCTTGGAAACAGACATGTAGACAAAAATAGTGTAGAAGTTAATCAAACTTGACCACAGATAGAACGTGTCTCCAGTGTCCCTCTTGACACTGTTGTTGAGAGATTTTTCTTAAGTGAGCTGTGTCTCACTGCTGTCAAATATAGCACATGGTGTGTAACACACAGGATAAAATCATGTCTTCACCCAGGGCAGTGGCAAAATTTCTTCATTTCTTCAAAAAAAATGCTATTCATCTTGATCCATTAAATAAGTCAGGTGCATATAACATCCCTAATTTTCCTTTATGTTGGGCCTTAGTGGCTTAGTGGGGATGATTTACAACCATTTTGAAAGGGCCATTTCATGTTGGTGACAGCAGTGTCTCGCTTCCAGCCTTTTAATTCTGCATCTTGCAACTGTTACAGAGATCAGCAGCTGGTTCTGTGTAGCTGGTGATTCCATCTCATCCAGAGGTGGGAATGGCCATTCTTGATGTGCATCTTCTCACTGTTTCCCATGCTGGTGTCTCTGGGTTGCTCATTTCCTCTGAGCTTAGTAGTTCTGTATCCCACAAGCTTGAACCCCTGTTGTAAATTGCACTGCAAGGACTTTTTTGAGTTAAATGCTGTTTCTAGTATGTTTTTTCAGTCCTGGATTAAGCCTACTTATAAATGGATGATGTGTTGTTTACCCCCCTTTTGTTAGTTACGTGAAGGGCTACTACTCTTTTGGACTCGTGGAAACAAACCTTTTTGACCGTGCTGAGAAGGTTGCCCGTGAGGTAAATTGCCTGCTATTGGTGCTAAAAGGTTTGAGAATTCTCAGACAGGGTGATGGTTCCTGCCAGTTGTTAGTCAAAATAGCAAAAAGATAAAGCTCAATATGGAAATGCCCACAGAGCTTTGTGAGACTTGTTGATAACTAGTCTCACATTGCTGCCTCGCCAAGGCAGTTTCACCTGGACTGTATTTCCCTCGCTTGCTTATGAGCATGCCCTGTCAGATGGGGTCAGAACACCCCTACAAAGTCCATATATCAGCCCATCTGCTGCTTCCCACATGTATAATTGGCTGTTTACTCCTATTAAAGAATGTTGTATTGTTTTGACATAATCTATTCTTGACAATCCATCCTGTTTGGCTTCCCGCTCTCTTTTTTCCCTAGATGCTTGTTCCTGGATTATTGAACAATTAACTGTACAGTGTTCCTGGAGATCAATATTAGCCAGCCTGTTTCCTTTCAATGAAGATAGTAATTATACTTTCTCCAGTCCTCAGGATTATCCCTGTCTTCCAGGAGTCTCAGACACAATTAATCGCTAATGGGTGTTCCTGACAAAACTTCTGTTACATCAAATTGCTGAAAGTGACAATAGAGACTAAACCCTAAAACTTAACCTTACTAGGTTTATGACTAGCTTTGCAAAATGCCAAAAGCCTAGTAGGAGTTGTTGGACCAAGGAAGAGGAATTGGCTGTGTACTCAGAGCTGGCCATTTTTTGGAAAAGAAATAGTTACCTGCAAGGCATTGTATCAAGGAATACACTGTGCCTGTGCATGTAGCTCTTTCATCGATGTATGTCTGTGAAATAAATGTCATTTCACAGTCATCATCAAAGCCTGCGTTTTAAAGTGTTTGCAGGTGTTCATCTCCCTGCAGCAGAAGCTGGGAAGTGAAGTCAGCCAAGAAACATTCTCTTCCTTTTCTGTCCACGTCAGACTGCTGGGCTGTGATTAGAGTGGTACAAGGACATACTAAACATGCAGCAAGTGAAAAGTAGTCTCTTGTTTCTAGATAAGCAGTGATAAATGTCTGTATTTGCAAGTTTGTAAGGCTCATCCTATTTCCCTGTTTGTCACTCATAGGCTTTGGCTATAAATCAGACGGATGCATGGTCGGTCCATACTATAGCTCATGTAAATGAAATGAAAGCAGAGGTGGAGAAAGGCTTAGAATTCATGAAGGAAACAGAAAAGAACTGGAAGGTAAACATTTTTGTGGCTTCTCTGAAAAAGCTCCTTTTAGGTTGTCTTTAATTCCTGCAGACAAGTTCTTGACTCCTCTGTTTGCAATTCCTTCATATCTGCAGACCTGTTACAAGCAATGAAGAATTTGCATATTAGAGGAAATCCTCCCCTGAGGTGCTGCTACTCTCCATGCAGCTTTTTAAGCAAAAGGCAGGAAGAAATGGCATGTTATGGGAGACATGACTGTCTTTATTTGTGATTAATTGTGTGGTTATAAGAGTAAAGTGACTGCTGATTCTTTCACAAGCTAATTTTTACTTAGGCAGAGGCAAGAACTGACAGTCAGTTGAAGGACCTGGCTAAATCTCCTCATGGGACCTAAGATGAAGTGCAAAATGACAGAGTCAAATCAAATGTTTCAATACACTGAAATACTTGTTTGCTTCCAGATTGGGGGGAGGGGGAGGGGAATTTTAAGGACGACTGTAAAGAAAAGAGAAATTACGCTCTTACCTCTTTTCTGGTACACTAATTACCTTCTAGTGTATCAGTTACCTTATATATCCAACATGTTTGAAACCATCTTTCAGAGTATTGAACAGGTTAATTAGTCTGTCATGTGGTCCTTTGCTGTAAATGAAGCTTCATTTTGTGTTTGACAGCATTTTCCCAGTGATTAAGTCCGTTATATTCAGAGCAGAGGCTGTGAGGTTTGCATTTGCTAGAACCCACAATAACCTATTTTAGAGTCATCTGAGCTGACTATTCCACCTCACCTGTTACTGATAAGAACAGGACTGGGTATGAGTCTAGAAAGGCTGTTTTTGTGCTTGTTTTATTTTTTAAGTTAAAAAATAAAACTTGGCAGTGGGCTTGGAAGTGCAGACAGAAAACTCTTGCTTAAAGTTCACACCTGTCACTTCTCAGAAAGTATTTTGTCTTTTAGTATGTTAGTTTTAATGAAACAGTGATGTAGGGGATTGACAGTTTGGTGATACCTTAAAAACCCCAGTCAGTGACTTTTGGATAATTTTTTCTTTAACTCTAGTTGCATGTCTCTGTGATTCATACTCTTTATCCATATAAAAACAAGTGCAAGTCCATGTCTCTCTAGTGGTTTAATCTTTTTTAGACCTCAAATTTAGCAGCAGTGAAAAGGTTTTGCTTTATTTAGTCAGGTAATTTGATGATCTTGTCTGTTTGACATTTGGAATGGCAGTGTGATATTCAACTTTATATTATCAGTGTTTATGACAAACACTTAACTGCTTCTGTTGCTCAGGTTTGGTTTGTGATTTAATATTAAACAAGCAAAGATTACCAGAATGTTTATTTTCGCACTGTAAGGCCCTGACATTTATTGGGAACCTTTACCTTTGTGCTTCCTGAAAGTGGGTATTACAGTTGTCGGTATGACAATAAAAAAGATTTTTCCACTTGTGAGAACATTAAGTTTAATTACAGAACTGGGAGAGGGTGGGAGGAGAAGGGTGAACCTTCCTGGTGTTTTAATTTTCACCTAAGAATTATGGAACTATATTTCTGTTTGTCTATTTTTAATGCATTCACAAAAATTAACTGCAATTGCCTTGAACTGCAGGAGAGGGAAGAGGTTTGGAAGTTCTAGGGCCACCTGGAAAGGACAGTGCAAAGCTGGTGCAGTCCAGCAAAAATTCATCTCACCTGATCAGCCGCCAGTGTGTTTGGCATCTAGTGCAGCTTCTGGAGCCTGTAGTAAAACTTGTTTAAAATGTGATTCCTCTGTCTGAGGGAGGTTCTAGATGGCTGGGATGAATGGCCCTCATAAGGCCTCCATATCCTCTTCTCTCCACTATCTGGCCAGGTTACTTCAGACAAGATGCCTAAATTTTAGATGAGATAAAACTTACTCTTGTTATAGATATGGATTAAAGAAAAAATTTAAAAAAAGGTGCTGCAGAAAGATGAATTCTGCGGCATCCAAGTGAAAGTCTTGTCTGGAAAATTATGTGGGGGAAACCTTGGGTTTGAGGTGTTTGCCTGAATAACTGTGAGGACGAATGTACCAAATGAGAAGTTATCCTGGCAGCTGATTTAAATTTCTTGTCTCTTTTGTGTCTCCTGAAGTATTCAGTTTTGAGGAAGAAGGAAACAGAAATCTGACTAGATAACTTGAAAAGGGAAGTTATTTTATAAATAATTTCTTTTTTTTTCTGTCCAGAACAGTGGTATGCTTGCTTGCCATAATTACTGGCACTGGGCTTTATACTACATTGAAAAGGTATGAGATATTTTCATATGTGTGCTTTATGGTCCTGTTAGGTCATCTAAAGCTCTTTAAAGGCAGACCTAACATTTACTAGGGGGAGGGTGTCAGCTATTTAAGGGGATGTTTTTATAAAATAGCATGATGCTACATTTATAGAGTGGCATAGTCCTTTATTACAGTTTTTTTTGAGAATTTTAATTGCATTGGTCAGAAGTTTCAGTATTTTTGTTAGAATGCTGAAATATTGCTGTGAGATTATTGCATGTTTGAAGATCCAATACTCTCACTAATTACATTTAGCACAGTTATTTAATAGCAAGATGAACTTAGATCTCTAATTTTAAGACAAAAAATAACAAAATTCTTACCAAATTCAGTACTAATTTTCTGGCCCAAAAATTTGTTGACTATAAAAAAAGAGCCCATAAACTCTAAATTGGGTTGCCAATGCTAATAATTATTGTTACTAATTCTTACTATTGAAAGCCTTTACAAATGGTTGAAATTTTACCCAGCCTGTTAGAATTTCCTTGGTTTTAATGCTTAGCATTCATGGCGTTCAGCTTAATAGGGAGATAAATGTGGCATTTTTGAGAAGGCAGCATCCTTTGGCCAGAAAGCAGAGTAACATAGAAGGAAAATAATTCTCAACAGGGGTCCAATAGTTTATTTATTTTGCCACTTCCTATCTACACAACTTTTTTGACGGCTACTTAAAACTGTTTTTTTCCCATCTCTTTGCATATGCCATGGGATGCACTAATTTTTGCAAAAAACCTGTGACAGAAACATTAGAATGAGAGACAATACATTGTGTTTCTCCTTCTTGCTTAACTTGTGCCAGTATTGGTACTTATTATTAGATGAAACCTCAACATACTGATCATTTTGCCTGTTAAATCCAGGTTTTCTGCTTTGAATACCTCGAGGTTTCTTTGACTTGGTTTGTTTTCATCAGGCAGTCCTGAAGAGCTGTTGTGACATCTGTTGATGATGTCTTGATGATGTTTGTCTCTGGTTGCTGCCAGTCACTGCTGGTTGCTGTGTCGGCACATTAACCACACAGTCCTCCTTTGCTTTTCCAGGGGGAATATGAAGCTGCTCTGACAATTTATGACAACCATGTGAGTAGGGGCCTCTTTTTCTTTACTGAGATCATGCAAGATCATGATGTGTGCTTTCTTCCTTCTGTGTGAGATTGAAACATATCAGAGTGTGTGATCTATGTATAAATATTGTTTACATCTGTTATTACAGTCTTTTAGGGAAACAACTTCTCAGCAATTCTGGGGAAGATGCCCCAAGGACTTGAGTGTTACATAGTTTGAGTGCTTGAATGAGCTACAGTGGTACTGATTTCCGATCTGTCCATGTTTCTTATTCATGCCTTTTTAAAGGATGTAAATTAGTTTTCCTATAAAGTTAAGTCACCTTTACAAAGAACGGGTTTTGCATCTTAGGTACAAAGTCAACTGTCTGGATTTCAAAACAACCTTTGTAACTAAGCAGTATCAAAGTAGATAACATAGCACATCTTTGTAAGGATTGTAAAAATACTGCAAGCATTAAGAAAGCTCCTGGGCAGATTTCTATCTACTGACCTTGACCAAGTGAAGTAATATTTATGGCACAATTTTCGAAAAAATAAGATAATGTGGGGACTCTCCTTATTTACTGATAAAAACAACACATGTAAAGCCACGTAAGTTTCTGTCATTGCAAATTCCTGTATTCAAGGAAGATGCAACTAGGACTATTACAAAACAGGTAGTTTTGAATTAATAGAAGGGTAAAATAATGTAGTTCTGTGAAAATAAGTTTGATAATCTGAGGAAGTTTCCACTAGCACATCACTTGGCCAGCCTGTAAGTACTTGTGATTACAGATTGCTCCCCCGTGCCTGGCAAGTGGAAGCATCCTGGATATAGTTGATAACAGTTCGATGCTGTACAGGCTTCATCTGGAAGGTAGGATATCCTCTGGCCTTTTTTTTTTTTTATAACTGTAATTTTTTTTTCCCCTTCCCCTGCCATTCATGCTAGGGGAGTATTTCAATGCAATTACACAGCAAGCTTGATCAGTGTTTTAGAAGAAACTTGAGAAAAGCATCAAGGTAAAGTTGATGCAAATTAGTAACTTTACTAATCAATCCTAATAATGTCCATAAGCTTTATTCTTCCCAAGAGCTTCCATTTTCCATGCCAGTGTGGCATAGCTGTCATCTTCAGCTCACACATGTCACATACTTCTTCTCTTACAAATTCACTTCTATTTTCCTGGGAGGTCTGAGGCTGAGCAATCAAATGCATAAGCCTCTAAAAGCCCATAGCACTTTCTGGATGTAAATTTCCAGTTAGATCCTTTTCTTTCTATTTTGATCTTGATTGGATTAGTTAGTGTGGGAATATTAGCTTCTGGCTTTCTGTACTCTCCTAACTCAGTGTCATTTCCCCTTTTTAAGTCAGTTATACACTGGGGTTCATGGCAGGGGACACGATGAGCAGACAGTGTTCTCACACTGTTCTGCTAAAACACTCATCATGCATTGGGGTTTTTATGAAATCCATTTTCTCACTGTGTCTTGTGATTGCTACAGATGGCTCATGGTGAGCAGCATCTCCAAGACATTATGAGCAATCTCATAAAGCCAGAAGTTCACACAACACAGACTGAAATATTGCCTTTAAACTCCTGACAGTCAAGAAGCTCTTGGCCCACATAAGGCAGGCTGCAGCTGAGCATTATTGCTGCCTAAATTTTGCGACATCAGGAAATGTTCTCTTGAGTTCAGTAGGAATTCTTTTTATGCTGGGTGACTGAAGGGACATTGCAAAGTCATACTTTTGCATGTGGCAGTGTTATTGATACAAGTATTTTTTACTCTTAGGTGTAAAGCTTGGGGACAGGTGGAAGGATCTTCTTGCGGTTACGAAGAAGCACACCAAAGATCACATTCTTCTCTTCAATGATGTGCACTTCTTGATGTCTTCCCTTGGAGCCAAAGACCACAAAACTACTGAGGAGCTGTTAACAACTCTGCAGGAGCTTGCCAGGTAAGCAGAGGAATTCCTGCATTAGGTTCAGTAAATAGCCCTCTGAACTTCAGAGGGTGTTATGTCCGGCTTGCTGATGCTCCAACACTCTCCTCGCTGCCTTAGCATGTCACTGGGACACATCTGGTTTAAGCAGGGCAATGTCCAGTTAGGAGATCCATATCATTATTTATTTTTTGATTTAATGTCTAGAGGAGTTTCTCATCTTGTTGAGCAGAAATCTTTTGTGTTTGAGGTCATGGACACCACTTGAGCAGTTGCTGTCTGTTTCCTTTTAGTGGGGTCACACTAAGCTATGTTACAGACAGGTAGTAAAGTATGTTAATAACATTCTACAAGATATGTCAGCTGTCTGTGGTGGATCTTTTCTGCTCTGGTTTAAAAGGTTCTTTAAAAACAGAACATTAGTTGGTAGTGATATTTTAATATCTACTCTTTGATGTGTTTTTAAGTCCATCTGCAGGAAATTAAGTTTCAGCTACTACTAAAGTAATAATCTAGAATATTTTGCTTTCAAATTAAGTTATTTGAAAAAGTTGAATATTTAAGTACTACGTCCAATGAGGGTTTTGTGTTCCCTTAGGTGTTAAATGACTGTAATTTGCCTTGACTTTTTTTGGAGACTTGATATATAGATGCTTTAAATGCAATTTCTTCCCCCCACTACACCCTTTTTTTCCTCTGCTTAAGCAGTTGTTCCTTTCTTTTCCTTTCAAAAGAAAGAGAACCTGAAATTGTCACTATTTGTTCCTGACTATATGTAGTTTCTAGGAATACTGTAATTTTTAAGAATACTTATCAAAACAAATAACATTCAAAGCAAGTGTAAGTATGTCTGATTTAACTAAAGTAGAAAATGGCAAATAACTTTTATTATTTATTCTATTATTTATATATTCTATTATTCTATTATTTATATGCCATTATATATAAAGGATAGAAAACTGCACACCACAGTCCTAATGAACATGTGTTCATACACGCTACTTATTCTTTCACCCCGTGCTTCCTTTCAGCCTTACTTTCAGCCTTAATAATACATGTGTACATTTTTAGCTGTAGTTTGAAATATTACAAAGCCTAATTTCATTATTTGAGAAAGCAGGCTGTGAGCTGTAGGGGTTATATTAATGATTGGACTAATTTACATCTATCACAAATATGTGGTATATAAATGATAGCCCAGAGGCGTTTTGTATGTATTAAGAAAGCAGTGATGCAACCTGGGCACAAACATCAGTCCCATCTGGCTTTGCACCGGTATTTTTCCCTGCCTTTTGCCATGGGACGTTGATGGAAATTTGTCAGGTGTCCCATGGCGCTCTCTGGTGGTTGGTGTCACAGGCTCCTTGTCATGGAAATGCTGGACAAAACGTGTAAACGAGGAATTGATCCATCATTTTCATCATTGGCTGTCTCAAGCTGCTCAAAATGAACATCTGTTGTGCACTTTTATCTTTCTAGGATGCCACAGTTTGTTTAAGGAATGATAAACACGTAGGGCAGTGTTGCCTACTGGAAGATGAAGGTTGGCCCAGTGAAAGAAACAGCAAGTTTTGTAACGTTGACTTGAGAAGGAGCTGCCTTGCAAGGTCATGACTGAGCTGTGTGCAAGGACTGATGGCCACGTGTGGCCAGACAAAGGACGAGCAGTAGGATGTTCTGGTGGGGTCAGCAGAACAGAAACTGCAGTTTTCTTAACTGTCATAGCCCAAACTGTTTATGGCAGATGTAGCAGGGGTTGGGCTTGTGCCTTTTGTGGGTATATTCAGGAGAATGAAAACTGATGGCTGAATGACTAACCAAAAGCTGAAAGTAGCATAACCACATAGCATAATCACACCAAAAGATATGACCTAAGTCAAGTACCTGAAACATAAGGCTTTGTACAGTAAAAAAAAAAAAAAACCTGCCTGCAGGCAGTGGCAGACTGGCATTGAAATATGGCTATTTATGCTTTGGCTTATGGAAGTTAACCACTTTTTCATTCTACAGAGCACCTCGTGAAGACCACCAGCTTTCCCTGGCTCCTAGTTTGGGGCTGCCACTGTGCCAGGCTTTTGTAGAGTTTGCAAATGGGAATTGTGACAAAGCTGTAGACCTGCTGTACCCAATCCGTTATGAACTAGTCCAAGTGGGAGGCAGTGATGCTCAGGTAAAGGAGATCCAGACAAGACTTTTTGATGTGACTTAATCCCCTTTCAGTAGCTGCCATTAAGCACTTACCTCATCAACAGCACTTCACTCTTAGACAGTGAAAGGTTGAACTGTGCTTGTGGCTGAATTCTGTTTGCAAACACAAGCAGGGTTAGCTATTTATTTTTAATGTTGCAATGTTTCCTTCCTGTGAATTTAATAATTTGGTAACCAAGACATTGTAACCAGCAATATATCATAAATTGCTTATTAGTTTGTATTTTGCTGACTTTTTTTCAGAGAGATGTTTTCAGCCTGTTATTGATTCATGCTGCTTTAAATTCTAAGTCAAAGGCCAAACGAAACCTTGCAAGGTGAGTATTTCCCCTGATAAATATTTGTGGAAGTAGCACTGTTGCTAAAAGTAAGAAGTAATGAGTATATGCAAACCAACAAATTTAAGGCTAAAACTATATGCAAGCATTTGTGTTAAAAGGAGCAACATTTAACCAGGATGGAAAGTGCAGCCGTTTCCAATTCCAAAAGTACAGTCTTGCAGCCTGGATGGGTGATCTGTGTATGTTCCAGGGTAGTTGATTTTCAAATGGCTCTGTCTTCAATACAGACCCGTGTGTGGTATGAACTGCTAAGCTGCTGTGAACTGCTGCAACTCCAGTCAGTGCCACTGCTGAGATCTGCTTTGCTGGGAAGTCAGAGGTGTGCTCTGCCATGTGGGCTTGCCTCAGCACAGCCTGTTTGGCAGAAAGAGTCTGTGTTTATCACCCACTCCTCACCCTCCTGCTTCTCCTTTCTCAGGTGCCTCCTGAATGAACGTGATGTGATGAGACCGAAGTCACCAATGACTGAGCGACTGATCAGGAAGGCAGCAGCTATACATTACATGGCATAGGGCTTTCCTCCAGCAGCTTCAGCTGGAAGAGCCAGGAGCTTTCCACAAAGTTTGGGTGCAGGGAGTACAGGGGTCCTGTGAATGAATTTGGAGAGGTAATCGGTGTTAAAAGATCTGAGAATAATATCCTTAAAAAAAAGACAGAGCTGTTGTATTCCAGGAAGTTGTGTCTTAGCTGATTCCCCAAGGAAAGAAGAAAACCTGCTGATAATGCACAGCTTTCTGAAGACATCACTTCTCTGCTATGTTTTCCTGAACATTCCCTCTGACCCTAATTATACACAGTGTAGTAACAGTGCTTGGATTTCAGTCCTTCTTTGGCCCAGTTGTTACTTGGCCTACATGTGGTGTAAACTGCTCAGGTAATTCAAAGGGAGCTTTTAAATAAAGCTTATAGAAAGGTGTGGGGCCAGAGCCAATACAGGCATGAACTGAATTCCATATTGAACTTCCAGACTATTCAGGCAGGAGTCACAAATCTGTGTGCATTCAGGATCTCTCTCCAGGTATACATTTTTTAACTCACTCTCATAAAATGTTAATTTTTTGCTTTCAATATAGCACAGCAGAGCTTTCTGGAATTACTGAGCAAATAGAACCAGACAAGAATAAAGGCTATTCTGGTGTGGGTACCCCCTCAGAACTTTTAAATCTTCAGAAAAAAGGGAAAAGCCTGGATTTCAGTTGAACAGCACCATCTCTGAAGGGTACATTGGACTGGGTCTTTGTGCTTCCCTGAGCTTTTGGATAGTCAGGCCTTACTACCATCTCACACCAGAGAGTCCCTGCATGAAGTGGGGTTTAAACCAGTGTTGAAGCACACACTTCAGAGAGGTGAAGACCAGGCGGGAGCTTCTGCCATGGAAAAACGGCTCAGGGGGACGGAGGCAGCTCTGTCCCAGCACACAAGAGGGAATAAACTTTGGTGCTGCAAGAGCCATGGGCCTCGAGGGAGCTCTGGTGCTTCTCAATTCCTGCAGCATCCCAGACCTAACACATTGGCTTGCAATAGTATTCCAGAAATGCCTAATGATGGGGAAGATTGTATCATCCTCCTCCTCTTCTGGAGTGGAAATCCCACACTCTGCAACTGCACAATCTCTGGCTTTGCTTCTACATCTGCAAGCTCTCCTGGCCCCACAGGCCTGCCCCTCCTTCCTGTCCAGCTCAGGCTCTTCCCCTTGTCCCACAGCAGCCTTGTCCTACAGTTTCTTTTTGACCTAAGAAAGCACTTCCGTAGCTGACCCTGCACTGCACCTGGAGTTCCTGCATTGTGGAACAAGAGGTACAAGTGCTTTGCTAACATTTTGCTTTACCCAATCCTCCCCCGAGGCAGAAATAACTTGTTTTTAAAGCAAAAATAATGAAACCAGGTTAAGGGAACGCATCCCTTGCCTTCAAGTCTTCTGATTTATGAGCATGCTCTTCTTCAACACTGCTTGTCTATTCAGCCATGATGGGGGATGACTCACCTGGGACAAGTTACACTGGATTTTTACTATTTTTAGTAAGTGCACTTCAAGCAATGACTTTAGACAGGTAACTTTTTACTCAAGGAATATAAAAAATTATATAAGGGAACAAAAGCCTGAGAAAGCTCTGGCTGGCTATGCACAGTCTAGTTTATGAAATCAATGACAGCTCTACTTTTGATAGAACATGATTGAGAGTTTTGTCTGCTTTGCCTTAATAAATTTAAAGATGATCTTTGTTGAGCAAGCAAGTATATGACTTCTTTGCATGTGTGAAGCTTTTAAATGTTATTCAGCCTAATTTCAAAGACCTGTAACAGTGTGCATCCACTTTGTTTCCCTCGCTGTGGCCAGCAGCATCCAGCAGAGAGCGGCAGTATCTGTGCTCAAGCAGGGTCACAGCCCAAGCGTGGCACGGCCTCCCAGGGGTTTTCCTTGGTGCCAGTTAGGAAGAGGCTGAGCTACCACGAGGTGGGAGAACCATTGTTTCTTTTCCATCCTCCTGCATTCAGAGTATGCACTTTCCAGCTTTCCTGCCCCTTCAGCTCAGCTATCCAGACTGCAGCTCTCAGCCCCAGTCTGCCTCTCCAATGGAAAAGCCAAAGCGCTGTGCACTGGAGAGCAGCATCCCCATTATGGGCTGGATTGGACTGCGGTTCCTGTATTGCTGTGTCCTTACTCTGTGTGTGATTTGGACTGTTCCTAAGCTGTCAGTATCTCACTGGCCCCCTCCCCACACAGGCCTGCCTTGTGCCTTGCAGGACTGGGGCTTCTACAGGTGCCTAAAAGTTACTCATCTGCACAATAAGGATCCTTAGAATGTCTCAGTCTCACTACTTCGAGATACTAAAACCAGCAGTTCTGCCACTACTTCTCTTAATTCTTTCACCTTTTCTTAGGACTTCAGTAACTGCTCAGAGCAGCTGTTTAATTACATGAAATCGAACCAAACTACCCCACTACCTTAATATAAAACATATTCTAGTTAGGAAGTTAATTTACAGAAATATTCTGAGTCATGCTGTTCTCACCTTAGTACTTAGCTGAGCACCTACCCTACAATGGCAGGCCACATATGTGCAGTTCCCTGCTTTAGAAACACCGAAGGAAGACAGGGAGCACAGGCAGGGGCTGGCTCAGTCTGTTTAGTCTTGCCATGATTATGTAAAGACAAACTGCACACTGAAAGTGCCTGAAAACTGGTTTTATTTGCAAATACAGCTAGCTCAATAATTCAGGAACTCTACAGGCAAACAAGAGAGATTTTAAAAAGTGTTAAAATCTTACCCGCATGTTTTCATTTAGTTCTAAGTCATTTTAATAAGATTTTCTGAATTTATCTTTTCCCTTCCTCTTGGGAAGAACTTGAAATCTTTTGAGTAGTTGACAGATTTGTATCACAGATGCAAAAACCAGAGAGGCTATTGTGTTTCTGTAAGCTTATCTGAAGGTAAAAATTACTGCTCCTCTGTCCTCACCACCAGTTTCCCTCCGAACAGCTAAACTGCCTGAATATGGCATTTTGTACAGAGGGCCTTCAGTTCGAGCCAATTACAGACTCCTTGCTAACAGCTAGTAGAAACGACACTGGTTTCTGACCCAGGATCACCCAGAAAACACAAAGAGGATCCTCACTTGTCAGCACACTGCCCCACACAAGTGGGCAGCAGAACATGCAGACGGTGCCTCAGGACAGCAGTTCTACCACTGGCCTCAAGAGAACCAAACTGGTCTCTTCTAGTCCCGTTCTACGTCTGGAAAAGCGAAAATTAACGATCACAAACAGGACAGAACATCTCTGCGCTCCTTAAGTTTCTCCTGTCCTATGGCGCTACGTGGCCACATCCACTGGAAAGCCTGGCTTGTTGGGACACAGCCTTTGTGTCCTTACAGCCATGAGTTGCAGCCAAACTACCAAATTTTGGCATCTGCTCACACACAATGGCTTTTACAGTTTCAGTTGAGCTCTGCTTTTGTATAGGTTACAGCAAGTTACTGCAACTTTCCACAAAGAATCTGATCCAACAGCTTTCTGATCCATCTGCCATTGCACAGATGAAAATTCTCGAGAACTAACAACATGGATTTAAAATATGCTTTTTCTATTTTTGTTTACCATTTTAACTTGAAACTTGTACCAGCATTAACAAACAGTGCTTTGAAAACAAACTCAAGTCATTATTACCTACACTGAACTGTTTATAATAATGATAGATGAGAGGATCAAGAACAGATGAATTCTGCACTGAGAAGAATCTCTGGCTACTAAAAACCTGAAAGCTTCCTTAAAAACTACTGTACTGTTAATTTTTCTTTTAACTGTTTGCGAAGGGAAATTCTTTTTTTTTTAGATGATGCATTTACAATTATTAGCTCACAGCAGTCGTAACATTCAATTTCCCATCCCACAATTCTGATTTTTCTGCTATGTTTATCAAAATGTCTATGCTTCATGTAAGACAGGAAGAGAAGAAGGTGAGGCAGTCACAACAAATGCAACATGTGCTTTGCCAGCCCTCCTCAATGCAAAAATTGTTTGGATTAACACTCTGAAGAACTGTAATAAAAAGAAAGAAGTCGCCAAGTAGGAGAACAGCTTCACTGCGGAAAACAAGATGAAGGACACAAACTGCCACGTTCCTCTAAGATATAATACATTTTTTTCTCTCCTCTTTACACTCACTTATTCCCTCTGTTTTATACGCTCTTATTCCCTCCACTTTAAATGGTCTTATTTCCTCTGCTTTACACACTGTTGTTGCCTCGTCCTTACATGCTCTTATTACCTCTGCTTTATAATCTATTAGGTACTCTGGGTAAATCTGGTGTTTATCAAAGACAACAAAAATAGAAGGATTTAACTCATCATCCACACAACTGTCATAAAACCACAGGCTGTCAGGATGCTTCCTTGGGGGACGGACATAGGCGGCGTTGCCTTTAACGTAGTCTCCAACCAGAACTCGAGCCACGAACATCAAGTATCCCTGCTGCGTAGCCTGACAGTAGGCGTGGGAATAGGAAGCATCTCTAGCAAAGTAACTTCCTAGAAAATGAGATGAGAACATGATTGTGAGGAGAATCTATACAGTGACAGCATAATCTGAACATCCTCTGGGTTTTCAGGAGATAACCTGACCCAACTTGCAGGACGGACTTCCCTTACTCAGTTTACAGAGTATCACCAAAATTTTTGCAAGAAAGGGCACTGCACTGTGTCATTTCCAATCAGAATTTGCTATTTTAGGATTATTTTTTTACAAGCTGTACCAATAAGCACACTACAGGTCTGTGTATTATGATGAGAGGGACACACAAGAAAACATGAGGACCTTTCATGATCACACTGAGGGCATGCACAGCCCTCTGCTCCCTGCCATACAAACTAATTTCTCTTGCAAGTTCCTCAGACATCAGAAATTACCTCAGACATCAGAAATTGCCACCTACCAGCAAACCGCTGCACTAATGCTCTTAACACCTTTTGAGAAGACTTACCCCCAACCCAAAGCAAATCCTGGCCCTCTTCAGAAGGATCATTATACCAATTCTGGTGGGTTTTTTTTACCTTCTATAGTTAAAGACTTCAGAACTTTGATTGCTTCACTATCAGGGGAGTCTGAGCAGCCCTCTCACTTTCTACATACCTTTCCCATAGTTAGTTCCATTGCTTCCACAAATTCTCCAGTCAAAATTCTGAGTGCAGATCGTTTTCATGGATGTGACGTCAGTTCCGTGGAACAGGAGTTTTTCCTGGACTTCCTTTCCTCCATTCTCCTTTTTCATCTTCTCCTTTTGCCTGACAAAAATGAAGGGAAGGAGAACGTGAGCCATGGAAGAAAAAAGAGTTTTTTTAAACAAATCAAACAACTATGTAAATATCCATGTAAATGTTAGCTGGATGATGTTTCCAGCCTACGCTCTCCTCTCAGAAGACGAGACATGCCAGCAGCATGATGAACGAGATGAACACTGTACTGGTACCACTGCTCAGCAATTCCACATCATTCTGGCTTTGCTCAGGGAATGTAACACTATTCCAGTCACCACTGTACCAACCTTTTGCTCCTCTGTAGGGTCCTACTGGATGTGCTTTAAGGTCTCTTATCCCTTTCCACCCGAGCTCTCAGTGGAGTGGAGGCAGCATTAACCACAGAGGCTCTGTGCTTCCACAGCAACTCAAAGCTGGAGGCAGCTTGTGCTCCATGCCACAGCCCCAGCTCCTGCCCCCAAGAGAGGTCAGTGCTGCTGAGGAGATGGGGCCAGGACACAAACCCAGCCTGCTCTTCCCACTGCACACCTCACTGGGTGAGGCCAGAGTCAGACTGAACAGGGTCAAGAGAAATCACAATAGAAGGCTCAACTCATATTTCCCATCATTATTTCACAGCATCCAGACACCTCTCAGGTTTTCAGAAGCGGCTGAAGTGGACAAGACAGTAATACTCTTCAGAAAGTCATCAGCTACAAATTAAGCAGAGCCAGGCAGAGGGGAGAATCCTTCCAAACTGCAAATTAGTAAATGAAAAGTTAAGAGCAATGGACTGAAACTTGTTCATTGAGAACTTACTGTGAGGGTGGGGAAGCCCTGGTACAAGGTGCCCAGAGAAGCTGTGGCTGCCCCATCCCTGAAAGTGCTCCAGGCCAGATTGGGCAGCACTTGGAGCAACCTGGGATAGTGAAAGATGTCCCTGCCCATGGCAGACTGGATGAGCTTTAAGGTCCTTTCCAACCCAAACTACTCCATCATCCCCTGGACTTGGTGATGTTAAACCCTGCCTGCTTAGCTTAATTATCTCACTGGAGGAGGATGAAAAGTGTGCACTATTACATGTTTTGAAGTGTCTTATGTTTTGCTAGATTAGAAGGTTTTATGAAATCAGTAGCTGATAACTTTCTGGCTTCCATCATTTTGCAGGTGACATTACTCGAGCATTATTTTTCTACTCCATTACCATTCATTACAGTCCTCGAATACTTACTCTTGTTTTAAACTAGACAATTGTTCTAAGCAGCAGCTTAATCTTACATCAAACTAACTTGAAAATCTGCTGGTGTCCAACTCTTGTAAGTACCTGGAAATCAGCATCACTGATACAGATGCTGAAAAACCAGAAAGGAGCTCTGGAACTCAGAGATCATTAAGTTAAAACACAAGGATTCTTTCTCAGTGAATACTGACTTTGTTCATCAAAAGTACCTTAAATAATTCTGACTGGAACAAAATAGCAGTCAGAACAAAAATAAGCAGCCTTTACCCTTTTTAGCATACTCTGATGGAGAAAGATTTGTAACAGACAGAGCATGTGTGCAGCAGGCAGTTATTGCTCCATCCCTGAGACAATCACTGTCCACATCCCTGTGGGTATCCTCATCCCAGTTTTGCATCATGCATCTCTCTCTCCCCATGCTCCTTTCCACCTCTTCCAAGGAGCCATGCTCCTGTAGGAGCATGGCATTCTGTGGAAGGCCTCAGACAACCAATTTCACTCCTGAAACTGCTAATAAGGAAATAGCAGTCACGGTAAAGCACAGGTGGCAACCTCCTTTCTTTCCTAGCAAGCATATACAGGACAACCTGTTCTTGGAGACTCCCTCCTCATAAGGATAGGGAAGAAAATACTAACCACTGAAACACCTTCCAGAGGGATGGATTCTGAATCCTCTGTATTTTAAGGATGCTGTAGTTTTTCATAGTCTGATGAAACAGCTGCTTTATTTCGTTGTATTCAGAGGTCACATTATTGATCACCACTGCCTATAAAACACAAACCAAAGCAAAAGAAGGCATGAGGCTGCAGTGAGCTCAGAACATGCAGAAGCCTAATTTCAGATACAGATACACTTTCAGAAGGGTCCCCAAACTATGCTTATGAAGGGTAATTTAATGCTTTAGATCATGACTATGTGAATAAATAGTAAGTAAATCAGTATGTCACTCCTGCTTTGCAAGGACACCTCACCTCTCTGCAGGAAGGATGCTGAAAGCATCAGTTAGAGGTTTATCATCTCCAAGACTTGACACTTGCAACTTTAAATCTCAATGGAACAGAAATTGCAAGGAGAAACCTTGACAGGTTATTCCAGATAGTGTCAGTTTTATATCTAAAGCTGATTAGGAACAAACAATGTTAGGTAACAGCAGCATTTGTAACCAGACATTTACGGGAGCTTCAGCTATTAAAGATGAAACAAAACACAATGCCTCCTGGCATTGTAGTGCCATAACTTTTCTAAGTTACAATTTAGAAAGCTTCACTTAAAATACAGACTTCAGAAAAAAATCCTACATTTCTGAACAAATGTGACAGTGAACATCTGCTTAAACAAATACATCTCATTTCCCAAATGAAAAAGTCTATTTAGCCATTATCCTTTTATTTATTTATCCATACATTTTGTGTTTAAAAATCCATCAAGAAATGCACATTTTTCCCGAAGAGAATTTAATGTAAAATATAATTAAAACATTCCTTGAGCTCTTCTGCTTGCTTATGTCATGTGTAAATTTTCCATTTTTTCTCGAAAGTAACCTGTGTCTTTCTTCTAGAATCAACATTTATTTCCATAAACTGCAAAAGCATGTTGCTGGCAGGTTGATGTCACCTGGTAATACTTTCCACTTTACCACAACTTAAGTCACATGGGGACTCAAAATGACAAAGTGAGATCCCAGCATCCCACGTTCCAAAGTGTTTTAAGCAGGAAAGCTGTGGCCATGCTAAAAGGTAATAGGAAACCAGCATTCTTACCCTACTAGGCAAAAACTCCCCATATTAGAAGGCTGATCTTAGAGAGAAAATAAAATAGAATAAAACTTGTGTTTCACAGCTACATTTAAGTACTTACTAATGAAGAGATCAGTCACAGGGAAGTATTCTGAAGAATGAAGTCAGCTGCACAACAAAGAACTATTTCTTTGAATTTATTTAAAAGCCTTTAAAATGTTGAGTGAATTTCCCATGTCTCAATACAGGAGCATTTTCCAAAGCTTTACAGCACAATACATAAAACAATCAAGATGTTCAAGTACTGATTGACTGCACAGTCTGTGGCACCACAGCCCAAGCTGCTCACCATCACCTACAGGATGAAAATCATGTCACTGTATTTCAGTACTACATCTTTTATTTAGAATCACAGAATGGTTTGGGTTGGAAGGGAACTTAAAACTCATCCTGTCTCAACCCCCTACCATGAGCAGGGACACATTCCACTGGACCAGGTTGCTCCAAGCTCCATCCAACCTGCCCTTGGACACTTCCAAGGATGGGGCAGCTACAGCTTCTCTGGGCAACCTGAGCTAGGGCCTCCCCACCCTCACAGGGAACAATTTCTTCCTAATACCTAATCTAAACCTACTCTGTCAATTTGAACCCATTCCCCCTTGCCCTGTCACTCCAGGCCCTTGTAAATAATCAGTTCAGCACAACGGGGGTTCAGGGACAGGGCCATGTCCAGCTCTCACCAACAGCACCCCCAGGTTCTTCTCCCAGGGCTGCTCCATCTGCTCATCCCCAGCCTGGATTGATCCCTGGGGTAGTCCTGACCCAGGTGCAGCACCAGCACTTGGTCTTGTTAAACTTCATGAGATTCCCATGGCCACTTCTTGAGTTTGTCCACGTCCCTTTGGATGGCCCTGTCCTTCAGGTGTGTCACCTGCAGTGTTCAGCTTGGTGTCATCTGCAAATCTATTTATATGTGAACCATTCCTGCTTAAACTACAAATGTGCTATTGCTATGCTACATCTTTCAGGCCCATGGTGTGATTATTGGGGTGTCCTGTGCAGGGACAGGAGGTGGACTTGATGATCCTGATGGGTCCCTTCCAACTCAGCATATTCTATGATGCTATAATCTCTTCCTGAGGAACTGTAACCTTTCTAGGTAGAACAGAGGGTCAGCCATGTGACACAAGGCCTAATTCTATAAGCAAGGTACTTCCATTATTTTATCATATGATGGCCTCCAGACAACAAAGCCTGTTCTCCCTTCCATGAAAACTTTGTGGGGTTGTCCTTATTTCCCCAAGGAAGCTTCCAGTAATAGATAATAGAGGATCACAGCACCACATTGCTGTTGAAGGCTGACACTGCATACTTTAGCAGTTTTCACCTTCAGGCCTGAAAAGGAAAATTCCACTGAGTGTGAAGATTTGCTTCCCTGTTATCAAGGGGCAGAGTTCCCAAGGCAGAGAAAAAATCACTGCTCTGACAGCAATTCCCACCACTGTATGACTGCACAGGAGTAGTGCAGTGACTGTGACTCACACCTTCAGCTCTGCTTCACTGGGGTTTTGGAAGGAGCAGAGTTGGTGCTGGCGACAGTGACCCCACCGGAACTGATGTCTGTAAAATACAGACATTCTTCACATTGCATCCTGTGCCTGGTACAGTGCAGCAATCCTTGGCCTGCATGTGGCCACGATTCAACAACATATCAGCCACACAAAGACTAACCCTCTCACAGGAAACCACACATCCACGGCATGCTTTTCTCAGTTGTACATTAAAGAAACAATTTTAAACCCAGCATGAAGTTTCAGGACATAATCAATTCTATTTTTTCCTTTAAAACATTTAAAAACTACCAATTCCACTTTGTTAAACAAAGACAGGACAAATTCACCCCAAATTTCCAATCAGTTACCGATTTCCATTGTGCATTTCCTTCTACAGAACTATTCTCAATGACTTGCAGATTAAGATGCTGCAATGCTTGAAAAATAAGCAGTGTTACCAAAACACAGCTGCTCATTATAAGCCAAGATGACTTTCTGCCTATCTCACAGGTTTCCTTTTTAAAATGGATCTCTTCCAGCGCAGCAGATTTTGCCAGGATTATTTGCCAATGTCTGAAGAGAAGGCAGTTCATCGAGTTGTAGCTGTCAGTTCTTACAATGGTCACGACAAGCATGCAGAATCCCAGCCACGCCCAATATTACCTACTGCAAAAAAACAAGCTTAGGGTCTCATAGAAAGATTTAATCTAGCCCAGGCTTTCACTTTTAGTGCCAACAGGTGTCATGGGCATTGTCACTTTTCCTTTCCTGTGAAAGGCAGTCAAAAGTTAAGAGATGTTTTCTCAGGTGCCAACTCAGCAAACAAATTGAGCTTTGGGGAACAAGGTGATCCTTCTAGTCACACATCCCCACATGTACAACCAAAAGATATTATGGATCTGTGCAGTGCATTCCAAAGCCTCCTACATTCACCCCAGTGACTCCAGGAACACCCCAACAAATGGACTCAATTAATATTCAGACAAGTTTTCAGAGCAAGTATGGGAAGCAGTTAAGTACATACAGCTCAAGACACCTAAAAAAGAACAGAGCTACCTGTCTTTCTGGCATTCTTTGGGAAAATTTATGCTTGTTAGTTAAGATGCTGATAAGCCAAGGGAAGAGCATATTCCTCTGTTACTTCCACTGAGGTCCAAATAACACAGGCAAATCTTCAAATGGGCTGCCAGCCAGATTCCCACACACTCTCATTTCATCTTTTCTTTCTCAAAGTCATGACTCAACAGGAAGGTCTCCCTAACAGTTTTGTCCGACCCTGTCCTCTATGCAATAAATAATCAAGTGTACCCTGCCATCAAATCTTGTTAAACCACTGTCATCTTCACTGACACTTCACCTGCCACTTTGTTAAATGAAAATTTTATATCAACATGGCACTCCTTCTCTCTTGTGAGGGAAGTGCCTTACTCCACCCATGACACTGACACACAGACACACACTGGCGTTCTTTAGCCCCCAGGGTATCTGTGCCAACACAACCTGGTCAGCATCACACAAGATTCTGTGACACAGTCAACAAGGAAAACCTCTTACACTCCTGTTCCTCAAGCAGGGTCAAAACCACTACACAAAAGGTAAGTATAACACAAAAAAGGCCTTTTTTTCTAGCATCCTGTAGTACTTCCACAAACTGTGCTGCTCTTCCAGAAGGACTGCAGGACAGCAGATAATTCCAGGATTACTGCAGGATTTCAATAATCTAAAAAACACCCACACATTTTGATCTTGGTAGCTCAAATAAGAACATAGACTTTGGGCTGAGTGGAAGACATCACTACAATGTTTTTTTATATTATGGTTGTAGATCTTTATTTCTACTATTTCTTAAGGCCAAGGTCAGAGCTCAGATCTCTAATGTATGTGACAGTACTGGAGGATATAGAGATTTCCTTTCCCGGATCTCCAGTCCAAACTTACTCTTCCTGTCTTGAATTTGGTGAGTTTTGGGTTTGCATGTAGATAAAAGCCTAAAACACAGATGAAGTTCAAGGCAGTTTGGCACCTGTTTCAGAAGCCCTTGGGAGAGCACCTCTAGCACACCCACCCAAGAAATTATTCCTGTCCCTTTCTAGCATCTACACAGTTACAATTTATTCAGTTAAGCTTTGAATTGTGCCTTTCCATTAGAATTACAAGAAGGGGAAAAAAAAAAAAAGGTACCTTGTATCCCAAGTCAGGCAGTGCAGTTACATCCCAGTGGCTAGGATGGGATTGATTTGGAATGCTTGGAAACAGACAGAAAATGAAGTGTTAGTAATTCTAGTGCTGGTCCAAACATTCAGATTTGGAGCATCCCCTTTGGCCAGTTCCGCATTTAAAAATTGACAAAATAAACCACAAAGAAACTGGGAAAGAGTCTCAGTCTGTAAGCTGGGCTCTGTATGCTGCCACTCAACCACCACAGGCCTCTTGCACTTGCTTTTTAAAGTAACAACTTAGTGGCTGTAGTACCTGGAGTAAGGTGTACTCCAGGCAGCAGGTGATGCATCAAGACTGCAGTTTGTGATACAGTTTCTATTGCTCAGTCCCACGGATATGCTTTCTCCAGTAGCACCTATGCTCTTTGTACAACTACTGCCATCACTGGCAGCCATTTTGCTTTATAATTACTTCTAAAATACAAAAAAATCAACCTGAAGAGCACTTACCTTTTCTTTATCTTCTGCACATCTTCAGAAGACACAAATTTTGGTCGCCTGCAGACCTGTCTTTGAGTTTTAAAAGCAGTGTTTGTCTGGATCATTTCTTGAGGAGAAAAAAGAGCAGGAAAAAGCAAAGTCATGAATAAGTCTACAAGCTGGGGTAGTTAATTAAGAACAGTCATTCTTTAATGAAAACTGCATATTCACTGTCAATTCTACCTGCTGAGGAATATTTGCACAAAGGCTATATAAGTTGCCTGTCCTTCCTGTAACTCTGTGATTGAATCTGTGCCTATCTTGCTTGCTCCCTCAAGCCACTCATGCTCTTTAAACATTGCTACAGCAGCACAAAGATGTTCAACTCTTTCAATGTATTTTTTACCATCCACAGAGTTAAGTTACTTTACTTAAGTTTTTCTATGACTTTATGTAAAGTCCATTAATCTCTTTATTTCTTGTCAGCTATGAGTCTGGAGAGTGTCAAGATATAAGGGGGGAAGGTTACTTTAGTAAGGAATTTCCTCTGAGTCATCATGACCTCACTTCCAGTAAGTGAAACTGGTGGTGACAGGAAAGGAAGTCATAACTTCTGAAAGCTGGAAGACTTTGCAAGACTCTGTAATGCACTGCATAGCTGCATATGAGAATGTTTAAAATGACTACCTTTAAAATTGAGTTCATACTGATGATGGCCAGCCTGGAAAGGTACAACAGCATCTGGATTTGCTTGATATAAATTCTCAATTACAGCAGAAGATGGTGAGGTCATGCTGTTCCCTTCTTCCTTTGTGGGGAGAAGAGAGAAAAAGAAAGAATGAGAAGTATCACAATCAGGACTAAACCTTGGATAACTAGCTGGGGTAGAGGGAAAGAAGAGGCAGAGAGTAGGATGACAAGGAATCTACCCAGAACTATGGTGACCTAAGGTATGTTACCTATTTGTAACATACACACAAATACATAATTAGTAACGATGGACACATACATATTCCATTTAAATTCCTGTAACAAGTTGTGCTGGTTTTGCCTGGGGTAGTGTAAGAGACAGTATGAAAGTTCCGTATCTGTCTCACGATCATCGAGGACCCTAAAGACCCCAAAGGGGGGCAAGAAGACTTTTGCACAAGAAATTCAGGCCTGGCCAGGGCGGGAGGTCTGCCAAAGCACAGGTGTGCTCAAACAGGTGCACATTCCTGAGCGCAGGCCACCATGGGCTGTGTCAGTCCTGCTGCCAGAGCAGCAGGAGCGGCACTGAACAATCCGTCCTGCATACCGGTTCTGTGCCATTACCTCGAGACAATGCCCCTACCTCTTGGCCAGCTGCCCCTCGCTTTTGAAAAGACTACAAAGAGACTCTCTGAGAAGACCCCAATGGGATCTCCCCACGGAAGAAGATGAATCTATTGGCTAGACCACGAGGATCTTGTCTGGCTGTTGGTAGCTATAAACCCCCCTCCTCTCTTTTTCTCTCCATACTTTGTTTCTTATATCGCTCCCTCTCTATTGCATAACCGTGTGTTGGCACTCAATAAAAAGTACACTGATTTGATTGATGCTAAAATGCCCGTTTGTGTTTCTTCTGCACTCTGAGATCGGGTAACAAACCATCATGAGCCTCGCTTTATGTTAGTGGATCGGGGTAGAGGGAAAGAAGAGGCAGAGAGTAGGATGACAAGGAATCTACCCAGAACTATGGTGACCTAAGGTCGAGTACTGAACATTGTAACATACAAATATATAATTAGTAATGATGGACACACATATATTCCATTTAAATTCCTGTAACAAGTTGTGCTGGTTTTGCCTGGGGTAGAGTTAAATTTCTTTCCAGTGGCTGGCAGGGGCTGTGTTTTGGTTTTGTGTTGAACAGTGCTGATAACACAGGGATGTTTTAGTTAGTGCTGAGCAGGGCATGCACAGAGCCAAGGCCTTTTCTGCTCCTATCCCACCCCACCAGCAAGGGACTGGGGGGCACAAGGACTTGGGAGGATACACATGCAGGACAGCTGACCCCAACCAGCTGTCCCCAGCAGGGACACCCCAGACTGTATGGTGTCAATCCAGTATACAAAGCTGGGTGAGGAGAAGGAAAGGGGAGACATTTGGAGCGATGGTGTTTGTCTTCCCAAGTCACTGTGACCTGTGATGGAGCTTTCCTGGGATGGCTGAGCACCTGCTTGTCCAAGTGAAGTGGGGAATGAATTCCTGGTTTTGCTTTGCTTGTGCACACACTTCTGCTTTACTTTTTAGTCTTTATCACATCCCACAAGTTTTCTCACTTTTACCATTCTGATTCCCTGTCCAGTTCCATGGCAGGGGAAGGGCGGGGGGAGCTGCCACCCAGTGTGATGGCATCCTTACTCGACTCTTAGAAAACCAGTGTTAGTTTGGTTCAGGCTTCAAAGCGAGCAAAGGCCTAGGCCAAGAACTTTTCTAGTTCAAACCTGCTCTCTGAAAACACACAGAGGAACAGGGTGACATGGTAAGCACTGATGCATATGAGCTTGGAAACAAACACTGTTGATATGATTAATGCATGAATAGCAAGTGGTTCTTCCAAGACTAGATTGCCAAGGAAAAAAGAAAGTTGCAGGTGTAAGGAGTCTCACTCTTACCTTTTACTTTGATTGTGATTTAACTATGACCCAACCACCTCCTTCCACAGATAGGAAAACCTGAGTGAGCTCTTTGCAAGCTCTCCCTGATAGGAGCAGCTGCACAACTGTGATCTCTCCTGGACCTGGGACACATCTCTCAGGGTGACACTTTGAGGCTGAGTACTCTTTGACGTTACTCACTGAGTCTTTTAAACTGTGCTCTATCCAACACCTTTCCCTATGTGTTTTTCCAAGTCCCTGGATCACCTTTGTGCTCTACCATTTGTGCTGCTATACTGTAAACTATATGGGGTACACTCATCTGCCTTGGGGGAAGGTGAGATTCTGTATTTATGTATTTTCCTACATTTTTCAAATAGATTACTTTCTCATCAGAGGACTTGGACATACAAGGAAAAAGACTGCATTTGACCTGAGAGAGCGGAGTAACCCTTGCATGGCCAAGGAAGCAGAGAGATGCTTAGAAAAGAGGCAACCACTTCAATATATCTTAAGGACAGTGTACATATGTTAAATCTCTGTAGGAGCCATGGACAACTCCAAAAGGGAGCTCTCTTCCCTCCAGCCTGTCAGCATTCTATCACGTCTGTTATGAACAGCTGTAGCTCCACTGCCTTACCCAACACTGTAAAATTCAAGCACAAGGATTCACTTAATTAATCCTGCTGAGAAAAGGGGAATGATGCAGAGTGGCTCCACATATTCCTGCAGAAGTGACTCAAAGCACAGGATGTGAACTCACCTCTTCTCCATATTCAATCCACTTGTTTTCGTTATTCTTCCAGTACCAAATCCACTGTGTGGTCAGTAGGAATGTGGGTTTTGTGACTGATGACGGTGTAGAGAGGCGTCGAACCAAAGAAGAAGAACAGGTCATTGTCTGGAAATTAATGTTCCTACTTGCCATGCTGTAAGGACAAATTCAGGTTTATTATAGTTAACAGTGGATATTTTATCCTCCAATCCCCAGTTTAGGCTGGTGTCATTTTCTCTAATGTAATGTGACCAAACTTAATCAGATCTGAAATAAGACTTTATTTCCCACAGTGCATGACAGCGCTGAAAACCGTTTCCAAGCTTCAGAAGTGAACTCTGGCCTGTGAGACAACAAATGCCACCTCAATCACGCGTGGCACTGCTAGCTTTACAGACAGTGTCAAGCTCCAAGTACAGTGTGGCAAAAGGAACTTCTGTGGTAGACTGTAACCACACTTACTTTTCACAGTACAAAAGCAGAACGTGCAAAGTGTGTGACTGAATTTGCCAGCAATCACCTGCAGCTTGCAAACTTAAGTTATTTATCTGTGGTTACAAAGGATGCAATCACAGCGGTGAGTTCTGCAAGCTGCATTCATCACTGGAGCCACCTGGGCTCTTACTCCTGTGAGACTTGAAAAGTTAACTCCCAGGCAGGAAGATTTTGACAGCAGCCTCCTCTTGGGAATATTGCTTGTGATATCCAGAAAACTGCAAATCAAAATCACCTAGTGCCTTAAGACGCATGGGCCAAAGCTAGAATACCATTTTGTGAAGCTGAATGTGGGGTCCCCTATGAATCCAAGTGACTTTGAGTGGTACTTTCCAGAAAGGAGTTAAAAGGAAAACACACTCTTAATATAGAAAGAAAAAAAGAAAAAAATAAAAAGGATGGGCTGCTTATTAAAGGGCATTTCGTAAAATGTCTCTAGGCACATAATAGATTACTATTATTGATATTACAGATACTAGCTGTAGTAGGAAAGAAAATAGCCATAGAGAAGGACCAGCTCTGGAATGTTGTCAAAAGGCCCAACTTCATTACTGTAAATAAATTGATTAATGATCTGAAATACTAGTATTTTAAACACTGTATTCCACTGGCTTCTTAGCTTGTACAGAGTTTTAAATGCAAGATACAGTTTTGTCATTTTTAGAAGACAAAACTGGAGTGATTTTCATGCAATCACTCTTACTTTGCTTTTTTAAACAGAAAAATTCTCATTTTTACATCCTCCCAGCTTCTGAGAGGCTCAGTACCCAGAAGGTGAGAAGTCAGACATCTTTAGGAAGAAAACACAAGTTTTCCTACACGGGCTCAACCACAATACTCCAAGCAAGAAGTCCAGCATTACTATACCTGCTGTTCTTTGGGTCACAATAGGCCTTTTCGATTTCCTCCATCATGGAAAGTTCACGCCAAGAAACCCCATCCTGTATCTCCCATTTATATGGCAAATGGTAATGAACAGATTTGCATTTATCTGTAATGAAATCAGACATAGTCAGGAACTCTGCAATCATTAACACCAAGAGCAACACAAGAGAAAACCAAAATAGAACAAACATCTTTTACACTTTGAGGCTTTCTCTCTCGGGCTTTGGTATAACCAATGAAGACAGAGTTCTGAAAACAGAAGGCAAGTGTGCTTCTGCAGTCTTACCAAGAAAAGTAACATATATATGTAAATACACACTGCCAGCCATATTCAAAAGACACCAGAACCTTCCCTTTGCTGAGACACAACACTGGGAGCTGGGAGAACAGTGCCACAGACAGGAAGTGCATGTTATGTGTCACACAACCATGTCTCAGCTGTAAAACGTCTAGTCTACACATCACATGAACACTGATATATTTGGTTCTCTTTTCCTTAGTCCCTTGGAAATTATGGGGTGGTTGCCAAGGCCTGAAGGGTTTTCTTCTGACACACCACATCCAAGTATGGACCAAACGCCTTACATCTCTCGAGCCAAATGTGGCAAATTAAGCACACTAACACTCCAACAGCTACTTGAGTTTAGTTACCTGGTGGTCACAGTATGGCTGCTTTGAGCTTGACCTTCACAGTTTCACCCTGCACACCATTCACATTATACAGGGTCTTTTATCAAGACCACATGGTCAGAGGAGTAGCAGTCCT
Source organism: Rhipidura dahli (assembly GCA_013399225.1). Lineage (NCBI taxonomy): Eukaryota > Metazoa > Chordata > Aves > Passeriformes > Rhipiduridae > Rhipidura > Rhipidura dahli. The sequence goes on along the minus strand of VXAC01005427.1, from coordinate 511,763 downwards.
TTAGAAACTGACTGGACAAGCTCAAGGGAAGAAAATGTCATGGTACCTCCTCATAATAAAGGAAGAACCAAACCTGGGGGTTAAATGACTGTTCAGGGACAGCCCCAAATACAATTACTTATATTCTTCCCTCAGACCTCTGTTCTGGCCACTACCAAAAAGACAATAGGCTAGATTTATCTTTAGCTTAGCTGGTACAAGTACTGTTTTTTTAAGATGTTTTAACACCTCAGATCACTTTTTAAAGGACTTGATGAGGGAGAATATGGCTATTATCTGATGTACATAAGATACAGCAGGAATAAAGGGTGGCATATATTTACCAGCTGTCAATGATGACAGCATAAAGTCAGCTGATAACTTGATTTTCTATCTACAGAAAGGTTAACACTTCACAGTTGAAGAGCTTTGCCACAGGAATGTACCCAAAGCCTGCCTCCATCAAAAGGGCTGAAATAGGCGGGATTATCCAGAGGAAAAGGTTTTAAATATAGCACTTGGCTTTTTTCTCGTTATGTTTGTAATTCTGACAGTGTTTATTAGTGACTTGGAAAGAAAAGAAACTACTGAGGAGGCACAATTGCCACCAACACTTCACGTGCCACCACTAGCCCAAGCCATTGAGCAGGAGTGCCTCTGCAGACAACTCTTCTTCAACGACATTACTTTTCATAAAGCTTACCCTTGTTTTTGCAATACTTCCAGACATAGAACAAACAGATCTCATCACAGCTATCTTTTTCGTTGTCCTCTGAAGCTTTATCGGAGGAACTGTCCTTTTTACCTACAACAAAGAACACAGAAATCCATATATTTGCTCTAAGAGAAAAAGATTGCATTTGGTACTTCATTCCAGAAATAACAAGGATTTGACTGCAGTACCACAGCATTTCCAGGATCTGATTATCTCCCATACAGAAGTCAGGGCTTTGTGACTGAACAATAAACCCTGACACTGGAAGAAGTCTCAGCAAGGAAGGGCAAGGGCAGTGTCAGGAAGCTCAGAACAACACAGAGTGTGACTGACCATGGTTCTTGCAAAGAAGCTGACTTTGTCTCCACACCAAGGGGTCCAGAGGGTACATAAATGGCAATGTCAGCTGAGCAGACAGACTGAGGGGAGCAATGTTTCTCTCCAAGTCAGCCAAACCAGCATGGGGGAGCAAACACTGGGCTCAGCCCCACGCAGAGGAATTAAACCTAAACAACCAACCAAATAATTCTGAACACAGCAACAGGCTTAAGATGGCTTCAACTTCCCAGGGACTGGGCACACCCAGTGAGTATATATTGTGACAGTGAATGTATTATACAGATATGCAATGGGAATCCCATTATTACTGTGATTGAACTATGCACTGTAATTGCTATGTTTTTTAAGTCAACGTTTGTATGTTGTTTCCAGTGGATTTTGCATCACTTTGCTATATCAAAAGTGTCACTCTACTGGACATGGCTAGAATATGATGTAATTTTTTACAACAACCCATATGATGCTGTGTTTTAGATTTTTGACCAAAACAATGCTATTAACACACTCATGGCCCAGCTTCTGTTGAATAGTGAGGCCTCAGTTTTTCACCCTACCTGCAGAGTTAATAGAATTGGGGGTGCACAATAGCTTGGGAGGGGACACAAGTGGGCAAAGGACCCAAACTCAGTGAACACTCCATACCATATAACATAAAGCTCAGGAATAAAAGGGAGAAAAGGGAGTTTTAGGAGGGTTAGCTACCATTTGCTAGGAAACTGGCTAGGCATCAGCCTCTGTGTGGGAGGCAGTGAGTGACTGCGCTTGTAACTTTTGCTTGTTTTTCCTTTTCCACTTATTATTTGGAGCTTTCTCCCCCTCCCCATCTTTACATGCAAGTTTTTTTGCCTTTATTCTTTCTTTTCTCTTGCCCCTGGGGCTCAGGGGGAAGTAAGCAAGTGGCTGTGTGGTGCTCACTGAGGTTAGTCCACAACACCTGTGTAACATCAACTCTCTTTATGTAAGCACATCTCAAGACTGGAGGGTTGGAAACAATCCATACCTTCATCTTTATCTCCCGCTCGTGTTGGCAACTGGTCTTGACTCTGAACAGACACGGTGCTACTGGGACCTGCATGAGAAGACTGAATGAACAGCACTGCTGGGCCAGAAGCTCAGCTAGCCGGCAATATCCCAATCCCTGTGAAGAATTGTGTCCATCACACATGTAATTTGATATGAAACATTACATCATCCATGTGTGGACTATCTAAAAAGAACCCGTTCACAGAGTGCTGAACTCTGACAAGCTTTAAAGCCAAGGCCCTTCTGCCCAGAAGAACAAGAGATTTACAAGTTGCTATTCACTCACTATCAAGACAACAGCTTGACTGACAAAGCTTTATTGATTGCCTAGGGAAAGAAGGGAAGGAAAGATATGCATGCACAAATACAATTCTGTCATCTTCCTAGGAAGGAAAAAATGTGTCCAGGACAGTACAGAGTGCTGCACAATGCCTGGACAGAAATTCCAACACTGCTCCACTGGCCATCTGGTACCATGGATTTCAGCACACAGTAATGCAATCACATAAGTGGCACTCAACTAACACTGGGAGCTGTCAGACCGTGTGAAATCAAATCCCATAGAAAACCACTGGTCTCAAGACTGGAGGGTTGGAAACAATCCATACCTTCATCTTTATCTCCCGCTCGTGTTGGCAACTGGTCTTGACTCTGAACAGACACGGTGCTACTGGGACCTGCATGAGAAGACTGCATGAACAGCACTGCTGGGCTAGAAGCTCAGCTAGCCGACAATATCCCAACCCCTGTGGAGAATTATGTCCATCACACTTTCTAACATAATTTTCCACCAGCATTCCACTGCTGATACAACAGAGGTGCAATAACAGTTACAAACCCTAGCTAGTCATAGTTATTGCCAGGCACTCAATTGCTGTTTTGCACACAGTATTTTAGGCAGTAAATGTGCAGTTCTCCCTCCCACATGATTGTGCCATGACTTACTCCATTCTTCCAAGTACATAACTGCAGAGAGGAAAAAAATATGTACATACTGCAAGAGGAGAAATACAAAAGCTGATTCCACAGGGGAAGAGTTGGCATGATTATCTTGATATTTACCTTGCGAAGGTGGCACATGCAGCATGGATTCCACTGTTTGCGAAGTTGTCTCTGGTTCTTTAATCGTTTTAACTGCTGGTTTTTTCCTAAAATCATTTCTTGGTCTGTAGTTGTGTACTGAAAGCATCAAAAGGATTATGGGGTTTAGCTGGGAGGTAAGGCAAGAACAGTTTCTACCTCTATCAAACTCAAAATCCTGTTTAAGACCACTGTTTCTCGCAACTTACCATACCCATTCTTCTCTCCCCTGGTGAATTCCATATGCTTGTTATCATATATAGCCTGGAAGTTTGAAGCCATCTTCCCATCAATGCCTACAGTTTCCAACACTCTCAGTGAATGGTCATCCAAGAGGTTATGGGACATAATGCATCGAGGAAATTTACATGTCCCAATGAGAAAGTGTCGGCAAACATGAAGGTTGTTGCAGTTGTTTCGCTGCATACAGTAACCACCTTTTTTGTTGTAAAACCGGCAGGTCTAAAAAGTGGGGAGGATACAACAGGAAATGGAAAAACACATTAGAATTTTTCATTGTCCTATAGGCATGCAGCTTTAACAGCATTTAAAAGGCATGTGCATACTGCAACTTCTCTAATCTACACAGATTTCTTGCACAGAGGAGCAGGTATTTAGGCTGACTCATGCATTTTCAGTTTTTAAGTTGCGCATGTTTTGTTTCCAAGAAAAACCAACCCAACAAGCTTAGGAGAGCCAAAAATGGATGCAAGACAGTTGCATAAAACCAGCCTGGCTTACAGTTATTCTATTTAAAAAACCCCTACAACATAATAAACAACAAAGAACAAATATCTCCATAAAAACATGTACACTGTGTCAAATGAGTTATTATTTCATGGAGCTGAAACTGAATTTGCACTTCCTATTTGTAAAGCTTATTCCGCATTGAAGATCTGAGCTTATAAAATGGCAAGAAGAGTGCTTTGAAATTACAGTACATATGGGAAAAGCAATACACTTCTTTATTCCTCTATGCACCAAAAAACAGGTACACAGAGAATCAGACCAGGGAACAAGTCACAGACAACAAACTCCTACATAGAGACCACTAAGCACCACAGTAACAGTTTTGCTCCCTGAGCAGCCAGTAACAAGAAAGCTTCTTTGAGCAGGGGACACAGCTGTCTGGAAAAGAGCCCCAATATCACACTGGGACTCTCACATGTCCCCTCCAAACCCCTCCTCCCAGGAGCCACCAACCACTGCTCAGGGATGATGAGGTGGGCATCAAGTCAACAGGTGGAGAGCAACTGTATTGGGAATTACTTGTTTCTCTTGGGTCTTATTAATATCTCTCCCTCCTTCTCAATACAGTTATTATTAGTAGATTTTATTCTCTTCCAATTATTTTAGTATCCTTATCTCAACCCACAAGTTCTACCTCTTTTCCAACTCTCCTCCCCATCCCACTAGGGTGGGAGAGAGCAAGTGGCTGCATGGTACTTATCTGGGCTTAAAACACGACAATAGGAAATCCTCTGTTTAGCTACATCAAGAAAGAACACTGTCCCCCAGCATTTGCCAAGAAACAAAACCAAAAAACAACCAAAACCAAACACAACCACCCCCCCCTCCCCCACACACAACAAACAAACAAAACAGGAGAGTCAGAGAGAAGGTGAGGGAAAGTGAGACCCCCCTCATGTGGTACTGTCGTGTTTTTCTTACCCTGAACCCCAGTTCAGATCACAGAATACCAAAATATCCTCTTGCTTGAGAGCTTCCTACATGCCATGTCTTCACCCATGCAACCAGTGAGCATTTCTAAGCAAGAAACAGCCAAGTTGGCTTTTACATCCTACCTTCCAGCTCTCACATTTATAAATGGCCTACACTGATCACAGTTTTCTCTTGGTTTTGCTATTTTACTGCATGACAGGAGTTAAGGTGCTCAATTACAGGTAATTAATGATGCCTGCCAGGGGTGAGGGATGAACAGATTTCTTGTAAGCACTTAAGGGTAATACCAACAAAGGATAGTTGCTGCTATCTGCTCATTATTTGGAACAATTAGTAATTCTTCTTGCTTATCACCACCATGCTCCTTCAGTCTGCCAGTAAAACATACTTTAAATACTACACAAAAAATACCCAACCTATTTTGTCAAAGTCCAGCACTTTCACAGCAGGGAACAAAGAAACAATACAACTGTTGTGTCAACAAATCGGTGGAGATTATAAAATGCAAAAGACATCAGGGCAGTACTTTGGTAATTTCTTAACCAGGAGCAGCTGTAGCCAGAACAGGGTTTTAATGACTTTGAAACAGCTGTACGATGAAGACAGTATTGCTCTTAAACACACAGACTGAACCAGAATGGAATGTTAACCAAATTTAACAAAAATGAGTGAGTGGCACACAAACTGCACAAAGGTTACTTTGGAGAAAGTCAGTGTACAAAAACCTTTGCACTTTGGAAGAGCCAGATTTGACACACAACTGACTGCAGTCATTTGGTCATTTTCTCACAGATTCTTCTCATCCCTTATATCCTCAAGCACCAAAATGTGCAGGCCTACAAAGACTGGAAAAGGAAAGGGGCCTTCACTTCCTGGTCTTCATCATCTCATATAGAAGAAGCAACATAGAGGAGCGGGTTTCAGTCATATCTTTTACCCTGTGAGCATGTACAATTACTGTGACCTTTCAACTCTCTCCTGTTTATCCTGCCCTTTGTAAAGCTCTGGTGAAGTTGCTGACATTTTTGTTTACATGTTTTAAGCAGCTTTATGGCCGTCCTGTTGAGATAACAGAAATGGGACTCAGGACAGGCTGTGGCCTCGCTGTCCACCTCCTGCTATCAGAGGGCAGGCCTGCAGACATGACAGATGACAGGGCCTTCTCCAGATGCATGTCTCTGGGTACTTACTAAACAGTTTTATTGCTCAGGGGGTGGTTTTTTTATTATTTTTAGTACGCACCCCTTTCACATATCTGGCTTTATGGTGTTTGACATTGCCATTCCCATTCCTCCTTCACTGTCACTAATCCTGTTTCATATCTTAACAGCTTGACATTAAGACCAGAACTCCACATTCTCTCTTGCCTTCTCCCATTCCTCATGAACAAAAAATTTCTCTTAAGACATCAGTACAACTTACATCAGGGAGGAAGAATGCATCATTCTGGACAAGTAGGACTTGCAGCTCATTCTCACTGAGGCCAGACAAATCATGGTTTTTTAGAACTTTTTTGTTCTCAGCATTCATGATGTCATGCGAGTACTTACAAGAGCTGCAAGAAAATACACAGAAATATCAATGTTTACTCCTTTAGTCAAGTTGATTTAAAGAAGAACCTCAGATAATGTGCAGCTTGGGGAAAGCCATGAGAAAAAGGTGGTTTGGCAAGAGTCTCTGTGAACATTTAGATGGTATCTGTAATTCGCTAGAGAATGAACGAACAGCAGAACTCCTCTGTGAAATGCAGTGACCCTATCCTCCTAATTTTAAACTTCAATGCAGCCACACCCCACACATTCTTTGCCTCCAGGAAGATCCAAGCCAATTCACATGACCTAAACAACTGGAAGGAAAGTTAAAGGAGTACACCAACAACGCCCGAAGTTACAACACCCTCGATTTTGTGAACATAAAAGGTTCTTGTCCTAGGGATGGCAAGTAAAGAAACATGCACAAGTCTGCACAAAACAAAAGTGACAGTGAAGTTGAAAACAACATATTTTGTTATCTTCAGTGGCTGTAAAGTTTTATTTAAAAAAAGAAAAATCAAAAAACAGGTAAAAAAGTTTAACTTATGAGTTTTGATTAAGGAAGCATTTAAACCACAATAATGAAGACAGTGCTGTCACTAACAAATACAAAAGTCTGATGAGTATGAATTCGAGAAGGAGATTGCAGAATTTTACATCTATTTGAAAAGTTACAGCAAATCAGTAATAGAAAGGAGACACAGAATCCACCTGTGCATTAATTCAGTGCAGTAAAATACAGCTTCCTCATGTCCTGCTCTCCCAACACATGATCTGATACAGCCTTATGATTAGACGTACTCAACCAGTAAAAGTACCTGTTAATTTACCAGATTCAAGTCTATCCCTTTACTCTTTCAGCCTCTAGTTAACTCCTGAAGCTCTCCTTGTGACAGTTTTAACTCCAAGTGTGTCTGATCCAATCCTTCAGATTGGTCCACAGACCCTTGTGTAGGTATTTCTCCCCTGACTCCTGCTACCTGTTGGACACATTCTTTGTAAGCAAATAAACAGGAAGGGCAGAAGTGTGCCATCTTTGGTCCCGAGAAACAACCTTCCAATGGTATTAGATGCTGTATGCACTCAATTAATGTCTGTGAAGGTAGGTAAGTTACAGAGGATCTGAGGTGGGAGCCATCACTAGTGCTCCCCCAGTCAACTTCAGAGTCCACCGACAGTCACAGTGATCTGCATCACTTGAGTCTGTGTTTCCAAGGCAAAGGTTGAAACACTCTACAAATACAATGATAACTACACAGTTGAGTTTAAGAACGCTTAGACAAAAATAAATAAACCAGTGAAAAGCTACTTGCCAGACATTATTTAAAAAGAGGATTAACTGGACTAAAATAATGATTCCACTAAACAGAAGACCTGAGTAACTTGCCCAGACATACTTCTTTCCAGGGATTCTAAAACAAAAAGGATGCAAGACTTGAAAGCAAGGCTAGATTTTACCTTATCAGTTAAAAAATAGTCTCTGTCTTGATCTCTGTGGTCCACCTAGCAGAATTTCTGCCCCCTCATTTTATTAAAGCTCTGTTGGATGAAAGGTATACTCTCTGCTTTATTAATTTTTAACACATACCAAAGTGATTTTAAATACTTAGTGTTATTGAACGGACAGAATGGCTTATCGTTATGAAGGGAATTGCCTCATTGCAAACTTTCATTCACACAAAGTCATCCCTCATGAGTGCCTACACACACATGAAGGCATTTCCAACAGTGAACCCCCCAGGAGCTTACTGTATTGTCTGTAATGTAACAAAAACAGGAGAAAATCTTATAATCCTAATGACGAGAGACATGGCTTTTCCGCTCCATGCTATCCAGATCCAACTGTACAGTGATCCATTTTGTTGCAGCAGAAGAGGAAGAATCCAGTGGAATCATGCATGTTCCTAATGCTGCATGTGACAAATGAGTGAATGATAAATGATGTCTTTTGCATATATGGTTTTAACATTTACAAGTGATAATGTACTATGCAGAAATAGTGTTAAGGTAAAATACAGTTAAGTAGAAACAAGATTAGGGTGATTACAGAATGACAACTTCGAAATAATTGTAATACGTTGGGAAATGTACTAAGAAATACATGGTAATAAATGTCTTTTAAGTTGACAAACTACAGAGCCAGGAACCAAGGCATCTTAGAGAAACAAAGAAGATAAACGGCATGCATCCCAGGAAGTCTGTTATGGTGCCTTCTCCTGGTCCTAAGAGGCAAACACGGTTAGAAGGGGAAAAGGGGTTTTACCTTGGTGTTTATTTTAAGGATCCTTAGGTGCACCACGACCAGGTCAAATGCACGTCCATGTACCCCGCAATGGCCACCGCAATCCCCCTCCTCAAGATCTAGTCTTATATTCTAAGTTTTACTAATTAGCATACCTATCCATAATTCCCCAATGAGAGGCTCAAATGAGCCCCCCTTCCCAAGGAACCTTCCCCTGGATGGTTCTATCTCAGTTTACAAAATGTGTTCTGGAGAGGACCTTGGGGTCTGGGGCACACTGACCCCTAACTACAAAGCTTCCAACATGTTTAGTCTCTCAGCTTAACAAGCAAGTCTAAGAAAGTAGGCAAAAAGCACTGAGAATACAGTTGTAAAAAGGTATAAAGGGGTATAAAACAAAAGACAAAAATCATCATGGCATCATTATCTAATCAAAACTCACACCTCCCAAGGAAACTGTCAGCTACAAATTAGGTTGGAGACTGAGGAGGCATCGGAGGAGGGTGTCTGTCTTCAAATTTAAAGACCGAGACGGCATAGTGCCGCCGGAAGGGGGCAGAGACCGGAGAGGGGGGGAAAGTTGAGTGATGTGTAAATTACTTTCTGGGCTTAATGAATATGTAACAGTTTAAAAAAGTACTTAAGTTCACGGTAAAATAAATGGGGGTGCAACTCTGGCAATATTGCTAGCGCCCCAGCGCTGTGATATGCCTTTGTTCTACTAATGAACGCTACTCGCGAAAATTCAGCTCGCGAATTCATCTATCTCAGGCATCAGCACTAGATCTGGGACTTGGGGGCTTAAACTACAAGGTTCGTCCATCAGAGATTGTCGTAGGAAAGCTGGGTTGCTCTTCTGCATTTGCTTTGGTTTCCTCCATGTTTTTTAGACTAGGTACCACCTCTGGCCACCTGTGATTAGAGAGGCTGCCAGGCCTGTCCGTCCCACGAGTCCTCCATATTCCAGAAACTGGGACTGATGTACCCGGGCGATCAAACAGTGCCTCTCAAAGAAAGGGCCGTAAGCCAAGCAGTGACATACAGCAAAACTCAACTCTTGTAACTCTCTGAAGTGAAACCAGAGGGCATGTCAGCACTTTGCTTTTTCCTTCTGAGAAATAGGTGTAAACTATTTCACCCAAATGCCAGGGGGGCTGAGGGACGGGTGTGAAGCTGAGTAGATTTAAACAAACAAAAAAAAGAAAGAAACCAAACCAAAACTAATCGTCGGCTTCTACAGACACAGCGAGGGCAGGACACGAGTCTTTCCGGAGCAAGGATCCCCCGCGGCTGTATCCGAGGGGATTACTGCCCGTTCCTCCGCTGACACCGGGGCGGGAGCGGCACCTCCGGTGGGGCCGGGGGTGTGAGGGGGGTTATAAGGGGTTTTGGGAGGGTTGTGAGGGGAGTGAGAGGATTGAGGGTGTGTGAGAGTTTTGGGGGGAATGAAGGGTGTTGTGCGGGAGTTTGGGGAGTGTGAGTGGTCTGGAGGGGTTGTGAGGGCCGTGTGTGGAGCAGACGCTATTGGGGGGCCTGTGGGGGTTGGGGGACGCGAGGTGGGTTGGGGGGGAGGGGGTTGGCGGGCGCCCCCTGCCGCCCCCACCGGCTGCCCGCGCCCTCGCGCTCACCTGGGCCGCAGGTGGCACCTGCCCATGAGGTGCAGCTTGCAGAGGTGCAGCCGCTCGCAGCCGGAGCACTCCTTGCGGACACAGACCCGCACGTCCGTCACGGCCAGGACCTCCGTGCCGCCTTTCACCACCAGGAACCGCCGGGGGCCCGCCGCCGACAGCGTGTCCTGCAGCTGCGACGCCGAGAGCCCGATGTACTCCTGCAGCTCCCGGAGCCCCAGCCGCCCGCCATGGGAGCACAGCGTCTGGGTGAGGAAACTGGACACGGCCGGGTCGCTCATCCTGCCCCTCCGCCCGGGACCAGACCGCGAGCTGAAGTGTGGAGATAGCGGGGCGGGAACGGGAGCAGCAGCGGGAATAGGGCGGGGACTCGTTGCCGCCTCTCGGCAGCGCTGGACGGGAATCGAAACTGAAGGCACGAGCGAGGCCAGCGGCTCGAGCCGCGCGGGGGGCAGGGATCCGCCCAGCCCCGAGGCCTTCTTGGCTGAGTACCACACAGGAAATTAATATGCAAGAAGTGATTGAAAGGTCTGGAAGGTTTCCTTATTATTATTACAGAATCGCAGAGTGGTTTGGGTTTGAAAGGACTAAAAGACCATCTCGTTCCGCCCCCTGCACTGGGCAGAGACTCCTTCCACTAGACCGGGTTGCTCTATGCCCCATCCAACCTGGCCTGGAACACTTCCAGGGATGAAGCAGCCACATTTCCTCATCTTGCTAACTTTTGCTCTCTCTAACACGAATCTAGTACAGATTAAGCATATAATGCAGGACAAAACATACAGCATACACAAGTAACTCTAGTATTTAGGTGGCAATGCCATTACTTTTCTTTCTTCCCGAGTGGCAAGGGAGCTGCTGATCAGCGCTCTTTGCATCAGCGTCCTGGCAGGGCTGTGAAGCTGTGCTTGTTTTGGCTGGAGTAGTGTTCATTTTCTTCAAGTGGCTGCTATGTGGCTCTGTTTTGGATTTGTCCTGAACACAGGGATGATAACAGATATTTTCATTATTGCTGAGCAGTGCTTGCACAGAGCCAAGGCCTTTTCTACTTCTTGTACTGCCACGATGGGGAGGGGGCCTGGGGTGTGTGGGAAGCTGGAAGAGGTGACCCCAAGTGTCCCAAGGGGATATTCCATACATAAGGCATCATGCTCAGTATATCAGGGAGGAACGGAGAGGGGAGGGGGGAGGAGTGAGTCAAGGTTTTAAAAAGCTAAAATTTTAGCTAAGAGTTAGAAGCAATTTGTATTGATTAGGATGCAAAGTAGAAAAACAAAAGATAAGTTATGATTATTAGATGCTTAAGCTAGAGCTAAGTGATGTATTATTTGCCATTATGCTCTTGTTTTAAGTTTTGTTTATAGAAGGAAACAGAATAAATGAAATATCATCAAAGCAAATTGAAGCTAATGGAACCAAGAACGGCACCTGGGTTTTGTAATAATTAAGCAAAAGCAGGAGATCCTGGGCTGCACCAGAAGGTCACAAAGGCCTACCAACAGTAAGAAGGTAGAAAGGTCACTGTGAGGAAGATGTTCCTGACTTCATCTTTCAGGACCACTGACCCAATTCGAGACCAGCTCTAAGAGACGGCCCAAAGACCCTTCCTTTGTCTCACGATCATCTACAAGGAGCGAGGCAGCCTGGCCTAGGTGGGAAGCTTGCCCAGGCCAGGGTGCCAGAACTGGTCCTGAGTGCAGTTTGTGGTGGGCTGTGTTGGTCCTGCTGCGACAGCCGGTCTGCGTACCGGTTCTGTGCCATTAACTTAACACAATGGGCCTTATTCCCTCACCTGTTGGCTATTTGCCCCTCACTACTGAAATCTTTTGGCCCCCTGCCCCTCGCTTTCAAAAAGACTATAAAAGGACTCTCTGAGAAGACCCCTACGGGATCCCCCCACAGAAGACAGATCTATTGGCTGGACCACAAGGATTTCTTCTCACGTTAGCAGCTATAAAACCCCCCCATCTTTTTCTCTCTATCCTTTGTTTCTTATATCTCTCCCTCCCTACGGCAATACCAGTGCATAGGCTCACAATAAACACATTGTCTTGATTTGAACTAAAAAATACTTCCCCTGTTTCTTTTGTACTCTTGAGATTCGGGTAATGAACCATCACGACCCCCGCTTTATCTTAGCGGATTGTGACACTACCGACCCAATTCAAGAGAAAAACGGCGGATGTGTGAAGGACTAATGATCTCACTTGAATACAGAGCGGGGAATGGGAGGTGATGAGGTCCTACGTATGTAAGAAATGTAAAACTTTGGGTAATAAATAGGGAGTGAAGAACCTTGTACTGGGCTGGCATGTCTTTAGGAGGCTACTCCCATGCCCGCCTTCCAGTGCCTGAATAAACATACCACTTTTTAACTTTAATTAGCTAGAGTGTCTTTTGTCCGTGAATACCGAGATATAACGACTCAGGTGGAAGGCTGGGATGTCTGATGTCACAGCATTTGTCTTCCCAAGCCACAGTGATGCGTGATGGGGCCCTGCTCTCATGGAGATGGCTGAACACCTACCTGCCCTTGGGAAGCAGGGAATTAAGTCCTTGAGTTGCTTTGCTTGCGTGTACAGTTTTTGCTTTCCCTATTACATTTTCTTTATCTCAGTTCAGGAGTTTTCCAGCTTTTCCCCTTCTGATTCTCTCCCCAGTCCTGCTGGTGGGGAGTGAGTGAGTGGCTGCATGGGCTGGGCTGCTGGCTGGGGTTACCACAACAGAAGCAGCAGTGCCAGGTTCCTGTTAGTGCTGAAGAAAGGCTGGGTAGGGTCTGTGGGATGGGGAACAAGCACAGCAAATAGTGAACCGAAAGAGGGGTGGGGATTAAATCCACTTGAGATGAACTTTTGTACTGAAATCCTTTGGCAATGCAAGTTTCAGGGACAGTTAGCAACTGCTCCCTCTGGATCAGGAAATTAACCTTGAAAATAAAGTGAATAGCCTGTTTTGCCTGTTGCTGATGCCTGATTTGAAAAGCATGTGAAACTACAAAGTCACAGTCACTGTTCAGGCCATAGACAGAGAACCACCCCCGGGAATAAGGTGGTACTGCCTGTGGTATGTTCTTTCTTTGTTGTTGGAGGCTACATAAGTATCTTTTCTTTGGGTATATTTATCCCCCATATCTGTCCCCTTGCTATGGTAATTGAACCAATGAAATGATTTTTAAAAAGCTTTAGAAAAGGAGAGGTAGAAGGAGGAGTTTGCCTCGTCATAGCTTTAGAGAAGTAAATTGATAGTTCTGGGTTGGTTTATGCTATAGGTGTGGATATTTACATTCTCAGGTTGTCAACAGATCATCAAGGATAATAAAACTCAGATCCATACTTGGGGTAGTTTCAGGACTGACTGATAAGGTAGAAAATGATTCAAACATTGAGTCAGCAATATATTGCCTACTTTAAACAGTAGATAATAATAAAGACTCAGCCAAATGTACAGTAATTTGCTTATATTTATTTATCTTTTGTTTTTACAGCCACTTCCAGTGAAAACATACATTTCTGCATTAATCTACTTCAGAAATATGAACTACTGGTCTGACGAGCTTTTCTGAATACTTTGTTGAAACAATGTTAACAGTATGGAGCATGAAAGTAAAAGGAAGCACTGTTAAGTGGAAAGAATGCAAGCATGTTCTATTCTCCACTTAAATACAATCAGGAAGGGTTTTGGATCAAGCCTGAGTAAAAGCAAACAAAGAAACATTGCTGGATTTATCCTGTTTGTTGGTAATGCCCAAATAATTGACTTCCTTAGCAACTTTAAACAGAACCAATTTATGTCAAACAACACAACTGGGTGAGGCAAAAGGGATCACTGTATCAAGGAGTCCCAAATTATTGTTATTTTCATAGTGATTCCAGCCTTAAGTATCAAGCCCTTTACTTCAAGTTAAAAACCACTGTGGCTGGATTGCTGTAGCCTCTTGCTACCCTGTAAATCCTTCTCTCTGATGCCCTCCACTTGCAACTGTAGTATTTTCTTGTTTGCCGGGACTCTGGTATTCAGCTGACTCTGTAGTAAGCAAAATAGCTTTCAGAGACTTGAAACTGAAATATTGATTGGTATGAACAAAGTATGAATGGAAGTGGCTATGTGTAAGCACCAGAAGAAACAGCAGAACAAAGGTTAAAAGAATGGCCTGTGTTAGTAACCAAAACCACAGCTTGAGGCATGAAACAATTTGAGAAATGAATTGTTTTTCTCTCAGAAGTTCTGCATTCTGTAGCAGAGACAATGTCAGCAGAGAATCCTACCATCTGACATGCTGGACATGGTAAGAAGATACAGCATGTCACTAATATAATTTATTTCCTGTTTGTTTAACTGAGAGCAGACCATAGCATGAGGAAACATAGAAAATGAGCAAACAAGGTCCATGATGTGCGTGGAGGCAGAAGTAGCCTGACTGTGAAGTACAAGGATGCCACAGTCAGTGCTGGGTCCCATAAGCTTTCATAAAAGACCCTTTTTCCATTGTCAGTGGAAAATAACACAAGATTTACTTGAAAGGGTGTAATGGTTGGTGCCCATCCCTTTTGTTACATGCAACATGTAAAAAAACCAGCACCCCTCGGGGGCTCTGAGTATGGGGTTTTGACAGTGTGAACAGAGTTAACACCCAGGATAAATTCAGTGAATGTGAATGAAAGCTGGGGAAGTGAATTAAATGAATGCACACCTAAATGCAACTTCTGCAGCTTGACTAGGTGCAGATGAATTTTGAAAAAAAAGTTGCTTTGCTTGATGTATCTCTAGTCGAAGTGCGCAGGATGTTGTTACACTGGATTCTGTGGAGCCGCCCTGCTCTATGTGGAGGCTATTCTTGCTCTAAATAGTTGGTGCAGCTCAGCTTCCCCGTGCCTGACTACATCAGCAGTTCTGTCCCTGCGGAGATGGCTAAAGTATGCAGAAACACCTTGCTAATAAAGCTGTCAAACCGGCTTCTTCTTCTTTTTTTTTTTT